>PIJE02004220.1:15231-25798 GCA_002895965.2 Coryphaenoides rupestris
CGCTGCTGTTGGCCTCGCCTGTAATGATGTCTTCTGGCGCCCAAAAATATCCCTTAAACAAAGAACACAATAATATCTTGGGAACATTAACCGTACTCAAAAAAGTGTCTGGGGGACACCGCATAGAAACGTGTATATTTGTGTTTTGTACGGCGGTAAATCAAATTGACATTTTTTAAGTGGGGGGGGGGAAAAAATGGGGACCAAACTTATCTCTGACAATCCATTTCCTTTGGGGTTAAAGTCAAGTTCTCCATACAACTTCACCTCCCTCATATATTACGACACGCAACACGAACGCAAATGCAAACAGGCTTGCTAGTCAGTTTTATCAAGTGTCTTATCTTCATCAGGGTGTTGCGATCAGGGTTTATGTGCGCGACAATGCCTTTTGTACGAGTCATACACTGTTTGACTATTGGAGTGTGTGTTGTGTGTGTGTGGTGTGTGGTGGGGGCGTAGGCTCGTGTGATTTGGCCGTTTTAATACATGCAACCCACATCATTTAATGTGATGGGCGACCACTTGATGCCAGTCCATAGTCTCCAACGATGACTTTAGCGTTCCCTCATGGGTTCAGCCTTGCTATTACTGCTATATAATAATATAATATATCGGCCACCATCCAGACACCACATGAATGAATGTTACGGCAGTGCAGGGCAGGGTGGGCAGGGTGGTGGCAGACTGGGTCCAGTGAGGTTTCTCTGGCACTTCACTATCCCCTCACCCCCCCCCGGCGCCCTCACGCTAAAATACACTTCTCGCGTTCCTCTCCCGCGACCTTGACCCCTCCGCGGCTGCTGGCTGCTTGCGTGGTCTGCGGCTTAATGCGGGGGCCGTGACATACGGTAATCTGCTTCCCAAAAGTAGGGCGTTAACGATTTATTGAGACTGCCGATGAACGCTGGTTGCCCAACGCCCAACCATTCACGATAGCCCGCCTCCGCCGCGGCTGGCCTCCGCAGGCCAGTCGCACTCTGTCACGGTCGGCTTGACTATATTACTTTGGCACGGTATCTCTCTCTTTTTCCGTTTTCCCTTTAAGTTCCATCAATGATGGATAGGACACAGTTTGGAAGTTGTGTTTTGAATACAGAACAGCCTGGACAGAACTGTACTGGTGACTGACTCAGCCGGTTCCCTGAATATGCTTGTGGTAGACCGAGATGACGGCAAATCAGCTCACCTGTCTGACTGGTGTGTGTGTGTGTGTGTGTGTGTGTGTGTGTGTGTGTGTGTGTGTGTGTGTGTGTGTGTGTGTGTGTGTGTGTGTGTGTGTGTGTGTGTGTGTGTGTGTGTGTGTGTGTGTGTGTGTGTGTGTGTGTGTGTGTGTCACCCACAGGGTGTTTGGGCCGTGGCTCCCGGGGCTCCGGGGCTCCGACACACACACCGACGTCATCTGCATAATGCAACACAAGCACCGGCACACCGCCGCTCTCTCTCTCCGGTCTCTCTCTCTCCACGATGGCGATGTCGGTTCCTATGATTATGTTCATATTCATAATCCCAGAGCGCGGAATGTCAGCTCCAGTTGTCCATTCCTCATTCCGTATGCGGACGGTGCTATTTTGTACAGATGCTAATAATACGTTGGTCGTAAATAAATAAGACTTGAGGTGAATGAGGAATTGCGATGAGCTTTAACACAGCCGAGTTTGGACATCGCGGGAACAATGTTAGCGTCTTTGTGATTATTTTTGCTATGGTGAGAGCTATCTGTGCCTGCAGTAGTGACTACTTTATGGTATTTCTGTACCATCGGGACATAATAATAAAAAAAATGAAGTATGAGTCTCTCGTACCACGACGACGACAACAACCACTGTCCTCCTGTACCTCGACTCACCAATATAGCAACATCCCTAGAAGTGTCTATCTAATAATAACACTCCTGAGAATCCTGCCTTCATTTTACATTGTGAACATTGTCTCTCCCACATAACATTTTTTGGATTATTTCACGCTGGAGCAGACTGGGAGTATATTCCGCTTTTTGGGGCAACTTCGTATGTGTTTGGACACACCACACGCAAGGCTTAGGTAGACTTCTGATGGGCAAAGTTTAATTGTGTATATAGGCGACGGCGGTGTGTTTAAAACAGCGCTTAGACTAATTAGTTAGTCCTCACAATTTGGTGTTACCAATTATTGATCTACTATTTTCATTAAGGTATTAATACACCCCCAAAAATCAAGACAATGAGTTCGTCTATATTATAGTTCTAACGTGGGTCTCCTTTGTCACTTGCGTAGAAACTATACTGTCAAAATTAGGGGTGGAATTGATTGTAATGATTGGAATTATGAGCACAAATAGTGTCAATATGCAACACGATTATTTTGTGTTATTGCAGAGTGTCCATTATTATCCATAATAATTATCCATTATCCACAAACGATAATGGCTCATAGGCTACAGGGTCCACACACCGAACTGCAAAGTGTGTGTCTGTTCAGTGACTTTGCATCGAGACAACGTCCTGGCAGACAGGAAGTCACCGTGAGACACAACACACACAGCAGTCGGGTTGGGAGTCTGACGGAGGAGACCTGGCTGGAGATTCACAGATTTAATCGCATCTCGAGGGCTTCTATCTCGCAGAGTACAAAAATCTACATCTAATCTATACAAGCCACAGATCAATATGGATTAATTACTTGGAAAATTGCACTCACTCTCTCGCTCTCGCTCTCCCTCCCTCTCCCTCCCTCTTCCTCTTCCTCACTCTCTCTCTCCTTCTCCCACTCCCTCTCTCTCTCTCTCTCTCTCTCTCTCTCTCCTCTCTCGCTCTCTATCCCTCTCCTTCTCTCTCTCTCTCTGTCTCTCCACCTCTCTCCCTCTCCCTCCCTCTTCCTCTCTCTCTCTCTCCTTCTCCCTCCCTCTTCCTCTCTCTCTCTCCCTCTCTCCTCTCTCTCTCTCTCTCTCTCTCTCTCTCTCTCTCTCTCTCTCTCTCTCTCTCTCTCTCTATGGGTGTAATTCTGTAATAAGGAGCAGATAAATTAACGATAGATCATCAGAGGTGCGCTTGTAAAGATGTGGATTCAAGCTGTGAACGTGATGCATTCCTTAATTACTACTACTGCAGCAAAGTACTGTAAAGGAAGGAACGTCCGTTTATTTAAAACAGAAAATGTTTTCAAAAGGCGTAAAAAAACCAAACCGACAGCGTGGACCTAGTGGGGGTAATGGCGGCCCCACTGTCCACCAGTGGGGCCCAGAACACCGTCGTTAATACCCGAGGTCCAATGGGAGGGTGGAGGAGGGTGGAGGAGGGCGGAGGGTCCGGGGTTACAAATGAATAGAGAGACGGCAGAACGGTGTCTCCTGCTAGGCGATGGCGGCTTCCTCGCTACCGAAAGCATTTATCAAAGATATTGAGAACACGCCGCCAGCTCTGCTCAAACACCGCCGACACGGCCGTGCATTCCTCTCTCTACTCTCCTGTCTCCCTTTAATCTAATACATCTCTCTCTCTCTCTCTCTCTCTCTCTCTCTCTCTCTCTCTCTCTCTCTCTCTCTCGATGTCGATACTCAATCACCTAACTCACTTACAGCAAATCCTTTAAAAACCCTTTTTCTTCTTCTTTCTTTTCCTTTGCAACTCCACACACTACACAACTCCATCCTTATTTTACCGACCAATATCTCTCGGACTGTTGTGTCCTGTTAAATGAATAATTCACGTTCGAAATATAATCCCGAACCACCACCACCACCACCACCACCAGCACTCCTCCCCATACCTGCTCCATCACAACATGTAAGTCGCTTTTGGATGAAAACTAAATGAGTGAACGGCAAGGAGAAAGGAAAAACTCAATCTGTATGGTTGTTTACCTTTGGCTTGGTTTACCCCTCAGTCATTCTGGGATGCCTCGGCCTTCCTTGCAAGGGAGGATCTCGGTGCTCCCTCCATTCCTCCTCACAGCTGGGGCTCCTGCGTTTTGCGGAGGAGAGGAGGAGACAACGGGAACAAAATGGGCGCCCGCCTTGTAAATTATTTCCACCCACGGGGGCCAGCCGTCCAGAATCGTATCTTTTTTTTCTTTTTCGTAAAAATCCTTGATTTCGTTTTCTGCCTCCTGTGTTCAGTGGTGTGTGTGTGTGCCATGTGTGTGTGTGCATACATTCAATCCAAATTTAATATTGTAAATGTATTCAAAGTTCCCTATATGTGGGTGGAAAAAGTTCACACAGAACTGAATTATAGCAACGAATCAACAAACAAATCAATTCTACGAGTACAAGCCAAACCTACGGGCACAAAATGTCTCAGGTTTGACTCATTCTCCCATACAGCCAGTGGGGATGCTCAGATGAACATGTCATTGAACTGTGTGATCAGCAATATCCAATCCAATCATTTGTTTGTCGAGCCCAAATAATATTACAAATATCATAAATATGCTCCCATAACTTCCCGCCTCGTTGAGCAAAATCTATGTGGCTTTGTTATCTCGTGAGCACAATGGTAACATTAGCAGAGAAAGCTGGCAATTTAATGACCCATCTAACCACAAAGAGATGAACTTATTATTATTCATCCTCCTGTAATTAGCCAACGTTAGGAACATATTTTTCAGCTCCAGATTAAAAAAAAAACGGTGGAGTGTGTGTGTGTGTGTGTGTGTGTGTGTGTGTGTGTGTGTGTTGGTGGCTGGTGTAACTAATCAGCCTCACCGGGCCCCCGAGTCAGGCTGATTAGTCTGGGGCTGATAGGTGAAGCTGCCTGCTACCGTCTGCAGCTAGCTAACCCCTGGAGCCAGCCAGCCCACATCGGCCCGGGCCTCTGCCAGCACGGCCACAGCACAGCAGCCCAAGGCCCCTTGCTTCTGGGAGCGGGGGATGGGGTTTAATGCATCGTCGGCCCCCGGTGGCGGGGAGGTCCTACTGGTGGGTGGCAGGGAGGCCATACTGGTGGCAGGGAGGCCCTACTGGGCATTGTGACAGAGCTACTGATGTGGCCCAGCTGGTCGAGCCTCCTGCCAGCCAATCCAAGCGGCCCTGCAACGCAACGGTCACCTCTGCCAAGCCAAGGCAGCAGCAGCAGCAGCAGCCCCCCCAGGTCTCCGGGTGGATGAATGGATAGGGGGGCCGGGGGGGGGGTGAGGGTTGTGGATGGGGGTTTCGGCTGTGCTGGCGTCTGTGTGGTGGTTGGCGGCTGATTTAAGCAGCCTCACCAGGCCCGGAGTCAGGCTGATTAGACTCAGGGGGGGGGCCAGGTGAGGCTGCAGCAAAAACCTGTGGTGGCATCGGTTCATCAACGCACCACAGTCTAAAACAAAGTCATCACCACACACACACACACTCAAGAGAGCACGTTTTTTCCACCCGCTCTGTCGGCTTAACTTGCCAAACCGCCTCACCCACGACACCGGTTTTGCATCAACGCCTGCCCGTGTCTTGGTTTGTCGGAGGAGCTGCGGAGAAAAGTCACTTCGGTGGCGCGCGGTGAGGTGGATTGGCACAAAAAACGTCGGGATCGTTAACCCGACTTGCCGTGAGATGGCGATAACCGGTGCTGTGCTGCTCTGATTTTTCCACAAGGTCAAGGTCAAGTTTGGTTGCCCCCCCCCCCCCCCCCCCCGGCTCTGTGATTGGACAGTGGAATGATGTGTTCATCTGGCTATTCAGGAGAAAGCATCAAATGTAGGACAAAGGTATTTGTACCTGCAGCAGGTTTGGTTAGTCCTCATAGATTTGATTTGGGCCTGCGTCACTGAGTTCTGGTTGACAAACAGAGAGCCGTGTTGCTGCACACCTGATGTGTAACATCTGTGCAGATGATCCGCTCACAAATTGTTTTAAGCGCTCCGACACCTACGCTGATTCCATTCGTGTGCACGTGTCTGCACAACGTTGGTGCATGTAGGAGATTAATTAATTACCTCGATGATTATGTCATTATGATTACATAATGGCTCGGGAGAGCTTGCGCGTCGGCCAGTACAAGGTGCGAGAAGGATGGGGCGGAGAGACTGCACAGTGTGTGTCTATTGTGCATAATTCCAAGACAAGAGGGCAGCGCAGTAGATGCCTGCAGAGCACCGAGCCGCAGTGCATAGCTTACATCACATTTAGGATAACGGCTTTTGAGTTATGCAGGTGTGGGAGGCGGTGGGTTGCAGGAACATGCATACACTAACATAATCAGTGGTGGAAAGTCACTATGTACATCGAGTACAGGACTTTTACCTGTAACAGAGTACTTCTACAGTACAGTGTGGTATTACTACTTTTATTTCAGTACTCAAAGGACCTGAGTACTTCTGCTCAACAAAAGGTCTGTTGCACAGGCCTGGCTCCTACGCTTGTCGTCACGTTGAATAAAAACAATAATAAATCCCCTCATTAATAATCATTTTAACATACGATTCATGATCTAATTGTGGCTTTGTTAAGCTTTGTTGTGGCTTTGTTGTTGGGGCTGCAGTAGCTCAGGCGGTAATAAGAGCGGTTGTCTGGCAACAGGAAGGTCGCTGGTTCAATCCCCGGGCTCCTCCCCCTCCTCCTAGCTAAGTGTTGAGGTGTCCCTGAGCAAGACACCACCTAACACTAACTGCTCCTGACGTGTTGGTTGTTACCTTGCATGGTTGACACCGCCGTCGGTGTATGAATGGGTGAATGTGAGGCAACACTGTCAAGCACTTTGAATAAAAGCACTTTGAATAAAAGCGCTGTATAAATGCAATCCATTTACCATATAAGTCGAGAAGGTTTTCATGTTCATGTTGTTTCTGAGACGGGCGAGGAATCCAGCAACATAATGCTGTGACACTCAGCATCATGTCCTTGTTGCCGTGCATTTATCTCGGTATCGATCGCTGCTTGTTTGTTTCGGCTTCCGACGCGGCTTCCCATTAGCTGCTTGTTTCCCTTCTTGTTGTTGTCAGGCGTTTCTTTTGTTGTTGTTGTTGTTGTCTATTGTCTTTTGTTTGCGCTGCGACAGCTCCCCCCCTCCCTCGGGAACGTCCCCCGGCCCCCCGGCTCAGAGGTGACTGAAGGCTGATTTATGCTTGGTGGTCGTTCAACAGAAATGACAGAAAAAAGCGTCTCTCGCGTACCTGGAGAATGTTCTTGTGTCACGGACGTCGTCATGGAGATTGTAGTTTTCACTTCCTTATTGGTATTTTGGTCCGTCGCATAACTTTGCAACGTAAATGTGAAACGTAAATCCGCGGAAAGATAACGGCTGGGCGATAGTCTGGTTACCGTGGAGATGACTGAACCTTTCGCGGAAGCATCGTTTCTCGTCGAGCGGAACACTTTTCAAAAGCCATAAATCAGCCTTTAGAAGAAGTATGGACACCGTTTGCCAGGACGTTGCTGGCCTTTTAGTCCCGCCCCCTCGCAACACTATCGAGCAGTTAGAGAGTTCAGCTCCATCGCTTCCCTCGAAATCCCATCCCTCTCTAGAACCCGAGCATTTACTCTCCACGTCTTCTACGTCTTGCCGCTAAAATAATAGTACTTAGCGTCGTCGAGTCGAGCATCTTGCATGTTCCGGGATGTTCCTCGTGTGGCACCTAAAATGGTTACTTAGCATTGTGTAGCGTCCGACCCTATGCTCTCTGGCTGTTTCTTATCTCGCTATTTCGCTGTAACAACCGAGCAATTATTTTTCCAAGATATCCGAGATAACTGTTTTCGTGTTCGAGTCTTCAAGACGGGAGCTTGACATGCTAACCACTGATCGACCGTGGCAATAGCCAGCAGTTCGTCTATTTTAAGAGCGGCTAACGAGTAGTTTTTACGACGTTCAAAGCACGTTTTTTTTTACAGTATGTCCTCGCTTAAGTTCACATCGTTTCACACGACCCCTTGTGTGTTGTTTTCACGAGGCGCGCGATAACGAGAGAGAAAAGCCAACGGGGAAGGCCATCGCCATACAGGCCGTCGCACCACGGTCTCTCACCTCCTCTTCCTCCTCATCCTCCACCTCCCACACCCACACTGTGTTATTCTCACATGATCTCACAATATGTCGGCAGGAAAATCCCACCAAGGTGTTCAAGAGAGAACTCGGATTCTGCTGTTTTTCTTCCAGTAGACCCCACAGCACACTCCCCCCTCCCCCTCCCCCCTTCCCTCCCTCCCCTCCCTCCCCTACCTCCCTGGAGGGGGGCGGGGCCAATCAGCGTGCATACAATGAGGAGGAGATGGAATGGAATCTAGGTCATCCTCCTCCACGCTGGTGTGTGCTCTGCTGCTCTGGGATGGGGCTTACCGATGTCCTCCTCCTCTTCCTCCTCCTCCTCCTCCTCCACCCCTCCTCCCCCTCCTCCTCCTCCTCCTCCTCCCCCCCTGTGTCTCCTCACTGTCCTCACCCTCCTCCTCTCCTCTTCCTCCTCCTCCTCCTCCTCCTCCTCCACCTCCCCCTGTGTCTCCTCACTGTCCTCACCCTCCTCCTCCTCCTCCTCCTCCTCCTCAACCACCGCCGGAGAGATGGAAATGGGGACACCTCCGAGGAGATAACAAGTGTGTGTGTGTGCGTGTGTGTCCATTCATTATGGCTGCAAGTCTTTGGCTGCGTTTATGATGCTGTTGTTGTTGTTCTTGTTTGTTGTTGTTGTTGTTGTTGTTGTCGTCGAGAGTATTGTTGTCGGTGTTCTAGTTGTTCTAATATGGCTGCCACAAATGAGTTAAAAGCTCAAACTTTCGTGCAGCGCTTGGCAGCCAGACTCCTCGCACGGAAGTGAAAAGAAAAGCCGTTAAAATAATAATAATAAAACCGTGGATGTTTGGATGCTTGCATGGCCAGGGCTCATATACTCTATAGAAACTATTCTTTTAGCCTCTGAGTGCGTCGAGTCCAGAGTTAACTTCCAGCTGTGTCCTGATTTCTTAATTGTGAAGCCCTTCTGGATCCTTAGCGTTGACGCGCATGTGTGTGTGTGTGTGTGTGTGTTGCGTCTGGCGCGTGTGTGTGTGTGTGTGAAACAGCATGGCTTCCATCTTGACATTTATCCACACAGTTTGAGATTTAAAAAAAATTGGAATCAGAATGTTCGGTACGGCAGAACACTCTGTACTCATTGACCTTGTTTAATTAATCACCGCAACGTATTCATAACCCCGCTTGTAATGATGTGAACGTGCGATAAGCAACGCTATATAATGTCCTATAATGTATACTTCTGCTGTTCCATGCTATATGCCCACATTTGTGCCTCTGCTGCCCTCACTTGTGCATCTGGCACATTTATAATACTTAATATTCAATCCTTGTGGATTCAACACTACATTTTATATTTCGTATCATCATTATTATGTATATTGTGTTATCTTATGACGTATTGCGCTGTTCTCAATATATATATATATATATGTATTCGCTGTTCAGAATGGCTCCGTGTTATGAAGAACGTGACAATAAAAACACTTTTGACTTTGACTTTGACGACGTTGTTGTTCGTTGACAAATGGGGATTCTGTCGGTCTCGGTCTACGGAGGTGTGGACAGGTTGTGATCATGCAACTCGTTGTCGGCGTGATTAAACACTAAGTCAGGTTCCTCCTCCACCCACCGGTGAACTCAGAAGACAGTCGAGTGGGAAGGAGGGAGGGAGAGATATGTGAGAGAACGACAGTGAGAGTGAGTGACAGAGAGAGAATGGAATACATTTTCGGGTTGTTACTTAGTGCGGGGACAGATGGAGTTTCAGAGCTCTCATTATTTAGGATAACGGTTAATCTCATCACATATTTGACGAAGGATACGGAAGTGGAACATTTCAATTTTGTATTTCAGAAAGTGTTAAAACATACGTATGAAAATGTACGATCGCTCTAACCCTCGCAACGTTACATCATAAATCTCATCCTTTGGTCGTGGCGTAGCTCAGAACAAACTCATGAAAAATGTATTCCTTATGAAGTCGTACTCAAATGCACATCTTGAAAGAGGCCTGATTAAAAATGGATCCTTCACAGCTGAGCGGGAAGACGGTGAAGAGAAGACTCGAGTGTTGAGGCGCGCTCTTTAGCACGCAAACAAAATGGCGGCCTTCCGGCAAGCGATTTTCAGGGATATGCTGTATATCATACGGACCGTAGAGCAGGACCGGTCGTTGGTTCAAGACTCGCCATAACCTCGTACCAAGCGCTGAAACCGTGTATTTGGCAAAATATCGCAACCCCCCGTAAACATTGCTTTCATTTTGTCCTCATTATATTAATGTAGAAATGCGTTTAAATCACACGCGTGGTAAAACGAGAGCAATCCAATGTTCTGAATACGTGCAACCAGCAGTTCATTAGGAGTTAAACGTGAATACAATTCCCATCCGGCATCGTGATTGGGCTCTCCATCTTTTCCCTGATCGCTGATCTGTTTTTTCTTAATGGCTTCGTCAATTCAACGGCTTAATCTATTTTGGACGAATGTGAAGTTTCACCGCACACACACCTTCGCCTTCACACCACGAAACGACTTCACATTTCAATCGGCGAGCTCTCGACGCCGATCGAGAGCGTTTTTAATGTACCCGACTCCCCTCACCTTTTGAGCTCTCTTCGTATTGCATTTCTTTTCCCCCTCTTTCCCTTCCGCAAACCTTCCTA
>PIJE02004221.1:0-5000 GCA_002895965.2 Coryphaenoides rupestris
AACACACACACAAAGTACAGACACCACACACGCAAAAAGTAGAGGCACACCACACACACCACAACACACGCACACACACACAAAGTACAGACACACACATACACACTTAGACACACACACAGAGTACAGACATACATATACACACAACAACACACACACACACACAGACACACACACAGAGCGGCACCACACAAACACACACCACAGACACAACACACACACAGTTTTTACCTTGAGAGCACAGGGTTCCTTTTCTGACACTATTTTCTGAGAGAGAGAGAGAGAGAGTATTGCTCCCATGGGCTTCATTCTGTTGGGTCAAAAAGCTATGCTTCTTCGTGTGTGTGTAGTGTGTGTGTGTGTGTGTTGTGTGTGTGTGTTGTGTGTTGTGTGTGTGTGTGGATTCATTCTCGATGCACAACAACGAGACGCCTCAGTTCGCGCTAGAGTGAGAAACAAAGGGTTCTTTTTAATTCTGATTTCACAGCAAATCTTATTTTCCCGGCTTTCGTTTGCTGTTCGCGGCGGCGACGGAAGGCTTTAAAGCCTCGGCTGTCGGGGCCAGGATTCCAAATTGGATCAGTGGAGGATGGAGGGTCCTGGGGGTCAGAGCTGCTAATTTGAGGAGGCAGCTGCTGCATCTAAGCAAGGTCGTGATCACGATGTTATTTGCAGGATAGGGCTTAGATATGTCCTAGGCTAACGGAGCTAACTAAATGGAAAATGGTAAATTGATTACATTTATATATCACTTTTATCAAAGCTCTTACAGTATTGCTCTCAACATTCACCCATTCATTTACACGACCGCCGGTGCCAACCATTGCGAGGTAACAACCAACACGTTCAGGAGCAGGGTTGCTTTATGGATTTAGAAGTGTAGGGTTAGGTGGTGTCTTGCTCAGGACACCTCCACACTTAGCTAGAGGGAGGAGCAGGTAGGGTTAGGTGGTGTCTTGCTCAGGGGACACCTCCACCACTTAGCTAGGAGGAGGGGAGGAGCCCGGGGGATCGAACCAGCAACCTTTCCGTTGCCAGGCGACCGCTCCTTACCTCCTGAACTACTGTGTGTGTGTGTTTGTCCCCTCTTCTCGCTCCTCTCTCTCTCTCTCTCTCTCTCTCTCTCTCTCTCTCTCTCTCTCTCTCTCTCTTGTTAATAATGATAGCTACTCTCAAGCCCGCCCCCCCCCCCCTCCCTCTCACACACACACACACACACACACACACACACACATTCCAACGCCCCTCTTTTGGACGAACAAAACAGGTAAACAACAAGTAAAGTATAGCCCGGTGATGCTGCAGGTTGAGGGACCCGGGAGAACACGGTGGTTGCCCCGACGACGCTTTGTTGTAAACAAGGAAATCACCCCGCTTGTATCCCCAATGCAGCAGTAACACTAAATGATGCTTGGATGGTTGAGAGACAAAGAATTGATGAAGGAGAGAGAGAGAGAGAGAGAGTGAGAGAGAGAGAGAGAGAGAGAGAGAGAGAGACAGAGAGAGAGACCAAAGGATAGAGAGACCTCTGCAATGAAGACATTTCCGTCCCTATTGTGTATTCAAACACACCCGTCCGTCACTAACACGGAGGCATTCCTCCTGCGGGGAGCCGGGTGGCACCATGTGATCTATCATGTGATCTGTCATGTGATCTATCACGTGATCAATCATGTGTGCCAATCGAACGCTCCTCCTGTGCTAACAACAAAGGGGAGAGACGACAAAGACACAGGAAGTCCCAGGACAGCGATGATGTGACACACACCACACACACACACACACACCACACACACACACACACACACACACACACACACACACACACACACACACACACAACCACACACATTGCTATTCAGACTGAGGTTGAGGGGTGGTGGAGGTGGTGGGGGGCGGAGAGGAACAGAGGTCAGAGGTCGTCCCCTGACCCACGGTGGTCTGTGTCTCAGGGGTATGGATCCTCGGGCCTCCGTCACACACACACACACACACACCACACACCACACAGCCTGCTGATGGAGGACAGAGCTCTCCACCACCTGTTTCTTCCTCCTCCTCCTCCTCCTCCACCCTCCACCTCCACCTCCACCCTCCATCACACCCAGTGACCTATTATCCCACCAGGTGTGAGCGCGATTAGCCAGTCCAGCCAAGCCAATGGTGTGCATTGAGCAATCAAACCAGCCATCACCACACACACACACACACACACACACACACACACACACACACACACACACACACACACACACACACACACACACACACACACACACACACACACACACACACACACACACACGCACGCCTGCAAAACGTCCAACTCTGCAATAAACTGGATTCTCCACACCATAGATCTACTGTACCAGTATCTGTGTCCTGGTGGTGGTGGGGAAGAGCCTAGAGACGGTACCCAACCGGCACGCATCGTATTGGCTCATGTATATCTGAATTCATTTGTCAGTCGCTTATATGATCACGTAATCAATGAATAAATAATAAATAAGCAAGACAGACGGATGTGTGCGGCTTCTGTTTTGCTTGGTACGGTACGTCTGCATTGATTTGGCTGAAAAAATCACACATTGTCACATTTAGTTGTGTACTGGTTGGAGATAAACCAGATAGATAGTCTATTGAGTTCAACATAAGTAAGTAAGTTAATCCTTCAATGAACATTTTTAAATAAAGACTTGGTAGTGGTAGTGGGCCTGCCTGCGTGTAATTATGTCTCAACACCTAACTCTAACACGAAGTGAACGCTCACACCTTCTCCCGACTGATCTTCCTGTCGTGTTGTGTTGTGTTGTGTTGTGTTGTGTTGTGTTGTGTGTTGTTGTGTTGTGTTGTGTTGTCGTCCAATCATACCGAAGCAATTTTTGTCTCGGGGCAACATAATATTTTGACTCCCTTCCCCTCCTGACTGACCGGTTCTCTGTGCCGCCGGCGTAACTTTTATCGATAACTTCTCTGGACAAAAAAAACAACCCCCACGGGGGGGGGGGGGCTTTTCGGGGGGCCCAAAGGGCCTTATTTTTTTAAATTTTTTTTTTTTCAGGTGGATTTTTTTTTCCCACCGCGGGTATCTTTCCCTGGGGTGGGGGGGGAAACAAAAGCCAGGCGATTCCCCGCTCAGGAGGACCCACCGTGGAGGAACACGGATCCGCGGTCGGACAGACCGGTTCCCTTGTCCTTCGGCGCGGGACACAAACCACACGAGTTGTTGTAGCTTCCATATCATCAGCAACATATCAACACATGGATCTCTATCACTTACATTTACATTTACATTTACTTTAGGCATTTGTCAGACACTTTCATCCAAAGTGACTTTCAAAGAGTCCATGATGTAGAAAGAGAGACAGCAAATATATCACTGTGGTTTACATAAAGATAAGAATAGAGCAGGTTTAGAGCATTCATTAGTACAAGGTTAATAGAACGATTAGGTTGCCTGCATAATATCTGGGATAAGAGCAGAAGAGCCATTACCAACATCTAGAACATACAAAGATACTAAAACCAATGCTAAGTACTGTTAATAATGTCAAGTTAGTGTGAGGGTTAGGAGAGGGACTTGAGGGTCTCCAGATCACATGGAACTCCTGCATCGCGTCTGATTCGCTCGTAAATCTGTTATAAAAAATAAAGTTAAGTAAATAAAGTAAAGTCCAACAAACTCATACTGCTGCGACTCTACTTTCGCGACTTTCTACTGTTCTTTGCACGTTTTGATACAACTCGGAGGAGGGAAGTTCGACGTCCAACTTGGAAAAATCTAATAAAGTCGAAGTGTCAAAAGTCCAATTTTAAAAAATTACAATTTCTAACCCAGTGAAGTCATCTCAACGTCATCATCTTAACATGGCAACCCATATTATACACGATGTTCTGAATTTAAAACACATTTTCGATATTCACAGACCAGTCAGAATAAAAATTCAGTAGCTGTTTAAACTCATTAAATTACACCTTCATATTATTGGCTGTTTTTATGAGTGATAATACGTCAGCTATATGAGGGCAACACAAAGTTTAGCGGGAGCATCCGTGATTTGTCGGACTTTCTATCTCGGAAGAAAACACGTTTGCCACTTCCGATGTCGGCGCTCCGACCATTAAACACGAACGCCGTTAAGTGTCTCTGTGTGCAGCAGGCGATGGGATCTTGTTTATTCGTCCGGCAACCTTCTGCAGTCCTGATTCTGTGTTTAGTTGAGCCTTATGATCGGGCTGTTTTGTGGGTTTATCGGAGGCTGGGAGTACAGGGCTTGGTGGGGGATATGTCTTTTGCGGGTGGGGGTTGTTATCTGTTTATATGTGGTTCTTGGTGTGTGTGTGTGTGTGTGTGTGTGTGTGTGTGTGTGTGTGTGTGTGTGTGTGTGTGTGTGTGTGGTGTGTGTGTGTTGTGTGTGTGTGGTGTGTGTGTGTGTGTGTGATGTGTGTGTGTGTGTTGTGAAGGTGAGATGGGACCACTCAGAGTAGAGCAGCTATTTAAAAGTGTTTCGCTGCAGGTCGGGCAGCCAGCAGGATTGGTCTAAATTAGAGCTGTTATCTCTTATGAGGAGCACGCACACACACACACACTGCACAAACACACACACACACACAATGCACACACACACACACACACACACACAACACACCAATACAAACATTACACCCCATACACCCCAGTTAAACCACACACACCCCAAATTCACGAAAACGCACATACACACACACACACACACACACACACCTCAAAATACAAATCTACACCCCAATATAAACACTCACACCCTTAATACAAGAGCACACACACACACCAAACACACACACTACACCACACACACACACACAAAACACACACAACAATGCCAAGTGCAGACACACACAAGAGGTGGAGGTGGAGGTGGAGGTTGTGGTGGTGGGTGGAGGTGGTGGAGGTGTGGTGGGGGAGTGATAGATGTGGTTGGCGCGCTACTTTGAGTGAGGCGAGAGAGGCTGGTTAATTA
>PIJE02004221.1:16962-19462 GCA_002895965.2 Coryphaenoides rupestris
ACAGACACCTGTGACTGGAGTGAAGCTAGCTCTCTCTCTCTCTCTCTCTCTCTCTCTCTCTCTCTCCGTGTGTTGTGCCGTCGTAGTTCTGCTGGTGTTTTACAGGCCGCGGTGGCGGGGAGACGGCAGCAGCGGTGTGGTAAACAAGGTCAAAGGTGATTCTGAGATGATTCAGGGGCTCCTGAGAGGGAGAGGGCGCCGCCGAGGATGTGGGGGACGATGAAATGAAACGATGTGAGATTGATTTGATCTCTTGTGATTAAAAGAGTGACTCCAAAATGACAACTACATCCATGTTTTAGGGGGAGGCAGATCAGATCAGGAGGGCGTCAGTAGCTCAGGAGGTAAGAGAGGTTGTCTGGCAACAGGAAGGTTGCTGGTTCGATCCCCGGGCTCCTCCCCCTCCTAGCTAAGTGTGGAGGTGTCCCTGAGCAAGACACCACCTAACCCTACCTGCTCCTGACGTGTTGGTTGTTACCTTGCATGGTTGGCACCGCCGTCGGTGTATGAATGGGTGAATGTGAGGCAATACTGTAAAGAGCTTTATAAATGTAATCCATTCACCATCAGCCATTCACTGGGCACATGGGTGATGAGAGGTATATGTAAATGAGAGAGAGAGGGCAGCTCTAGATGGAGAGCAGGGTTCCATCTGCCTCATCCTCCAAACCTCTTGTGCTACTGTGGAGTCTGGACCATGATGTCTATAGAAGTAGAAGCTTGTTTACTCACGGCCACACACACACACACACACAGGAAGAGACACACAGTCAGACAAACAAATATACACATGCAGACACAAACACACACACACACTTTTGTTAACCTCTGACAGATGGATGCAGATTCGTTGACGAGATCGTTGAAATCCGTCCCGCCAAAAAAAAATAACGACACGTCAGACGAAGAGTCAGACGAAGAGTCAGTGTTTGTTTTTGGCGCGACCTTTGTGCAGTTCATTCCCGGTGTAATCGCCCGTCGGGAGGGGAGCCTTCGCCTTCGCCTTCGTCGAGGATCCGGCTCCGTCGCTGTCTCTCGCTCACTGCGAGATCGAGAGCGTTTTTACCGCCGTCCTCCGGGAGCCGAGACGCGTCAAGTGGACGCCATCAATTTAGCCGACCGCTCTAATTGAAATAATGGAGCAACACTGCCAGCGCTGTAACCCACGCCGGCGTTCTCTGCCTCACAAGAGTCAGCCAAACTGCCTCATCAACATTCCTTATTCCCTTTCCCGGAGCGATTCCCTGAGCCGCTCTTAAGTGGAGCGTCGTATATTTAAAGACGTTCCTCCCGGATCGACCGACCTTGCGGAGCCGGACTTCATCTCGTTGTTCCTCTTTACGAGGAACGGAGTCCGCGGCGGTGGCAGCGGGCCGCGGCCGTGGCTCCTCGACAACAAACCTGTCAACTTTAAAAAATATTTCTCCTTCACCAAGAAACCCTTCTTGACGATCTCATCTTTAGAAACGTCCGAGAGTCTGGACTAAACCTGCAGAACTGTGCCACTGTGGGAATGTGTGGTGTGTGTTTGGTTGGTGGCTGGCTGGCTGGCTGGCTGGCTGGGGGTGGGTGGGGCTGCAGACCTCACCTGGCCCAGGTAGAGTCTGGGGTGGGTGGGGCTGCACGCCTGTGGTGCATTGGCTAATCAGTGCACCACAGGTTAAGTCAGCCACCAGCACACACACTCTCTCTCTCTCTCTCTCTCTCTCTCTCTCTCTCTCTCTCTGAGAGAGAGAGAGAGGAGAGAGAGAGAGAGAGAGAGAACGCTAGCATGCGAGGAAGTACCATCTCCTCTGTCACGCCATTTTTACTTTACCTGCAACTTGACAAGAAACCAGACTCTTAACCACAACCTGCCTTGTAGCACGAGCTACGCCACACAAACCTTCTCACTCCGTTCCGGTAGAACACGGTCTGGACTATAAAGACCCAATGAGATCAATCGTCCCTCTGGATCGTCATGGACATTGGATGACGTCTCCTTGGCAACACAAGGACATCCAGACCGTACGGATGACGCGACACGACGCAACACGAAACGAGACGCTCCCTCCTCCCCGGCTGTCCTCGATTCGTCCTCCCGGCGTCCTGAACCAGACCCATTAGTAATCTCTCTGACGGTATTACCCAGGAAGTAAATGTCTTTCACGAGGGAGGGAGGGAGGAGGGAGGGAGGGAGGGGGGAGGGAAGAAAAAATCTAGCAAAAAAAGAAAAGAAACCCACGATGATGAGATGTATGAGCTATCGCACTGGCAGGCGTCCACGCGTGAGCGGCGGTGACACAACATTGGCAGCCATCTTTATTAGCACTATTAACGGCGGAGCGGGATGTGTTTTCTCACAAATCTCATTAACGTGAGGCTAGATTGATGATGATGTTGGCGATGATGACAGCAGTGCCAGGACGAAGGTGGCGGCGGTGGTGTCGGTGGTGGAGGTGGCGGTGGTGGCGGCGGTGGTGGCGGTGTTGGTGGTGGCGGTGGTGGCGGCGGTGGTGGC
>PIJE02004222.1:5000-18366 GCA_002895965.2 Coryphaenoides rupestris
CGAGTATTGGCGCCATCTTATCAGCCGTCGGCAGACCCAACCGCGGCCCCGGGAAGATGCACAGGGGAGGGGCACAGAGAAGGAGAGAGAGGGGAGGAGGAGAGAGGGGAGGGGGGGGGGGGGGTAGGGGGAGGATAGAGAGAGAGAGAGAGAGAGAGAGAGAGAGAGAGAGAGAGGAGAGGGGGGAGGGGAGGAGGGGGAGAGGGGAAGGGGTTCTACTTTTACTCTTCCCCCTCTCCACGTAGCTCCGGCCCCCCCCCCCCACCACCAGCACACCCGCTACGTAGCCCACAGATCACGTATGTATGGTGGTCTCTAAAGCGGAGAGACCCTCTCAGCAGGTGATACGGGCAGCGCAGGTGTTTCTCCCGGTGCTCGGGGAAAACACACTGCGCCGTACACACCGTACCAGTACCAGTACCAGTACCCCAGTACCAGCGACCAGCACCAGTAACCTTCCACGGAGCCTCGAACAGGCTCAACGAGGGATGTGTCGATACAAGGCGAAAAACGGCGTAATATTCATATTTCACGCTTCATATTTCCAAAATATTATTTAGCGGGAAGCTTCTCTGCGCGTGCCGCGGACAAATTAAATGTCATCATTTGTGTGCCGTGGAAAAAGAAAAAAAAAAGGAGGGAAAGCTCCTCATTGTGCGGTGACCTTGGCGACGTTTCCGCGTCGGCGTCGGCGACAGCGGCGGATTCTCTGCTGCGCGCCGGCACACAAAGACGAGGAAGGAAGGAAGGAGCGAAAATCCTTGAACGCGGTCAAAGCCGGGTTTCGAAACGGGTTTCGAAGGCCGCCGATTTGGAGGGAGAAACGGAAAAAAACGAAGGAACAATCGAGCCAGCGGTGGTGGTGGTGGTGGTGGTGGTTTTTAAAAAAATTGTTAGTTTGGAGGCCGGGAAGAGGGGAGGGCAGCGGAGGACAGACAGACAGACAAACAGACAGACAAACAGACGACGCTAATCGTGCGTTTTTTTTCAACAGGATTGTATTCGCGACCCACATCCCCACTTAATATTATTATCCGGCGATTCTTTTGTGACGAATGTTGACTTGCGAGCGAGCGAACAGAGAGAGAGAGAGAGAGAGAGAGAGAGAGAGAGAGAGAGAGAGAGAGAGAGAGAGAGGCTGTTTCAAAAGACGCTCGCTTAAGCCACGCGTCGCTATGATGACACTCAAGGCTGCGCGGGAAAAAAAATAGAACGCGATAGAACGATGACTCTTTGTCCGAGTCTCAATTCACCGGAGGATGAACGCGTGATTCACAAAAAAACGGTTTCGCCTAAAAGCGGAAAAAAATAAAAAAGAAAAAAGGAACGACCAGGGCTGGAGAAAAATCATAAAGGGATTATATTATTATATTATGTGTGAATCGCAAAACGCTTGCATCAGAGTTTTATTTGCAATAGCCCCGGTCGATCGGTGAATCCGTGTGAAATTGAATTGGGAATTGATTTTTGGACGCGGCCGTTTAAATGTAGCATGTACACGACGACGAGGCGTTTTTTTTTCCGCTAAAAGCGGAGATATTTGAGTTCAAGTCTCACTCAGTAAGTCTCACGGTTGAGTTGAGAATAATAATTTTAATAATATTATCTCATTCTCCTGTCTCTCGTCATTAAATATCTTTCTGTTACCTACGTCTTCCTCTCCGTGTGTTTCGTCTCGGTTTTTTTCGCTAGCGCTAGCTTCGGGTAGCCGGCGGGCTAGCATCAATGATTCATGGTGATAGTTATTTAAAGGGACTCGTGGGTCGATACGTGTGAATTGTTAAGTCTTTCTGTAAATTAAGCATCGCAGCGACGTGTCAATTATTATTACCCGCCGGCCGCCGGCTCCGATTCTACAAAAAAAACCGTTCGCGTCGTCGACGTCGACGTAGCCGGAAAAAAAATAATAACTCACGTTCTCGGTCGACGCGACGCTCGCGAATTTCCAAAGTGTGAATGTGAACTTTGACTTTTAACTATTTCGCGCATTTGTGTCGTTCGGAATGAGAGCGCAGAGATGAGAATTTAAACACATTAAGCACAAATTAAAAACCAAAAACCAACCCCCTAAAAAAACAGAAAACCGCCTTTTATGTGTTTGTTGGTGCTTCACGCGAGCAGGTCGTCTTCCTGAGCGTGTTTAAGACGAGAACACAATGATGGGACTTATAATGACTTCATTAGACTTCATTAGCGAGCACGCCGCCGCGTTTAGAGAACGGGGGAATTGGAACGCGGCCGGCGTAATGACCGTGTGTTCGGGAGGAACGGCCGGAATACGATGACAACGCAGAGCGGGAATTTTAATGAGACCGCGGCGGTAAAGCGTCTCGAGCCGGCTTCTGCTTTCGTTGTCGTTTTTTGTTGTTGTTGTTGTTGTCGTTGTTGTTTATCCTTGAATTAAGAATAAGACGGGATATCGCATATCAATGTATTTTTGGGCATCCTATTTCATAAGCGTACACCCGCGATAGTTTAAGCACATTTCTTGTTCTTTAGTTTTTTTTGGATCGCTCAAGAAGAGAATAAAGCCCCAAGACGACATGAAATAGAACTCATAACTTCTCTGTTGTGTGTTGTGTCACTGAATCTATTGTTCGGCACAATAGATTCCAGTTCAGCAGCAGCAGCAGCGCTACGACCGGAATCAACCGACGACACCGGCGACGTACTCCGCAGCTGCAACACACACACCGTCATGATAATCAGCGACACGCTAACGAGCCCTACGGCGCGCTGCGAACAAAAAAAAAACGTTCTTCATCCCCTTTATCAGACATAATTGTGCGGGGGGGGCGACTACCAAACGGCTAACAACCAACAACAACAACAACAACAACAACAGTGGCGTTCTCGAACAACCCCGCACTTCCGCACTTCCACAATGCCCGGACGACGTGTGTGTGTGTGTGTGTGTGTGTGTGTGTGGGGGGGGCCACGAGCGATGTCGGCCTCGTCTCGCCTCTCCAAACTGAAGGGGTTGCGGGTTTCGAGCCGACCCCCGGCTTTCCTGAGTGCCCTTTAGCAAGTGAGCGAGCAAGCAAGCAAGCAGCCATACGGTCCCCTATGAGCTCCAGGAGGAGAGGGGTTGTGGGTTTGAGCCACCCCCCGGCTTTCCTGAGTGCCCTTTAGCAAGCAAGCAAGCAAGCAGCCATACGGTCCCCTGTGAGCTCCAGGAGGAGAGCCGCCGTTCGTCCACCTCCCTCACACACAACAAAGTAGAAAACATGTCATACAGTATATAGCTTATTATAGCTTATTGCTTCTTTTTTTTTATATATGTTTTTAGAATTTCTTCTCTGTTATTTATCTCTGTTTATTGATCAATGTTAGGCAACCAATTTCAAAAAAGCACCTTCCTTGTTTGCAAAAACTAAGGTTCTGTTTCTGATTCTGATTCTGACATTACTCGACCGGGATCGGAGTATCACTCTTCTTCTGTTTCTGACATTGCATCATCGCAACGAGACACATCGCCGCCATTTTGGAAAGCATACGAGCGTTGGAATTATGTTCGTTATTATGTCGGGTTGCGATGTTTTTTGTTGTTGTTCAGTAATTCTCCGTGAAATAATTTGTCATCATATATAGCGTAGCGGGGAGACGTTGTTGTTGTGTTGCAAACCACCACAGCGTTTCATTAGCCAAGGTTACGGTATATTGACGCGGGTTTCGAGGGTTCTCTCCGGAGTCCTCTCAACATGGCCGACAACGGCGGCAAAAAACAAAAATCCCCACGATGCATTGTGATGAACGGGCCCTCTGTTACCGCACGCCGCGGGGACCGGCTGTGGTTTTTTTTTTTCCGTACACCGCAGGGATTAAAGCGTTTGCTATAAAATGTATTTCTGTCTCCGACGTCAAAGTAACAGAGCGAGACGGACATTTGTAATACGCAAGCAAACAACCTACAAGTCAATTGTATAAATATATCGTTTCCGCACAAAGGTCTTGGTTTAAGTCTTTGATTTGCTTGCGTGTGTGTGTGTGTGTGTGTGTGTGTTCTGTCTGTGTGTGCGTGTTCTGTCTGTGTGGTGTTGTGTGTGTGTGTGTGTGTGTGTGTGTGTGTGTGTGTCCCCCCCCCCTCCACGAACTGTGTCATTGTCGACCGACAGAGTAAATAACATTTTGTTCTAGAAAAGAAACGAATATCTACTTTGCACCACACTGAGGATACATCAGCTGCTGCAGTGTACTACTGTATGTATCCCACGTCAACGTCTTCCGGTATTCGGGGGGGGGTCCGTGAGGCCCCACCCCCACACCACCCCAGCTTGGGGGCCCCCCCTTGTGTGTTAGGCCCCTCCCCCTCCCCCCACCCACCCCCCCCCCCCCCCCCCCCCCAAAAGGCGGGCGTGCGTCCTTGGGAAGAAAAAATAAGGCGAGAGAGAGAGGGGAGCGTGAGTGAGCGAGGAAGTTTAAGTTGTACTTTACTTCATCGATCGCTCCGGCGGTTGCATATGCAGCACTTATACCCGCGGGCTGCTGCCCCTGCATTAGCAATGCTGCGCTACTTAGCGTATATACTAGTATACACACACACACACACACACACACACACACACTCCCCGACGTTACGGGGGGGCCGACGGTCGACTCCCGGTTGTGGGTTCGAAAACCTCAACAATGTATACCGCCGTGCGTCTTTGTGCACGTGGCGTCAACTGTCTAACTGTTATATACAATATATATTATCGATTTTATTTTCACGATAATCATTTAGGATGTCGGGGGGCTGCAGGATATTGTGTCGGCTTCTTTTGGGGGGCTCCTCCGAGGACACAGGCAGGCAGGTAGTAGTGGTGTTGTTGTTGAAACTCTATCTTTTTAATTTTATATTATTACGATTAGGAGATGGAATATACTCCAGTGATGGACTCTCGACTCTACTGCTCAGAGAAAGTGAGACCCCCGCCCGCCCCTCACTCCAAACACACACACACACACGCACACACCGTCTCATTACGTTAGAGGTCCCGCTGATCAGAAACAATGTCAAAACCATTATGATCATTACCACATTATCGCCACATTATCGTCATTAGCGCTTCTCACTTCGCGGGGCTTCGTCTGCCACGTCGGTTCGGACGGAGAGAGAGGCGGAGGGTTACGCAGGAGCGAGCCGATGCCGCACTACAACCGACATTGTGAAGGTAGCGACAACGCTCTAACACACACACGACACACACACACACACACACACACACACACACACACACACACACACACACACACACACACACACACTCTGTTGTGGCCGATTGTGATGCTGTGTGAGATGTTGGGCACAAGTTGATTGAATTTGATTGGGTTGTGAAATGTTGTGGCGTCACGGCTCGGGCCATTGAATCGGGTGAACGGGTGAACAGGTGAACAGGTGAACAGGTGAACAGGTGTACATTCTTCAACCGTGGTGGAGGGTGGGTCGTTTTTTCGGTGGTTGTGTCATACATACGTACGTTGTAGTTTACGAGCTCGTGTTGTTAACCACATTATTATTCATTATGTTTTAAGATGTGGACTGAATAAGGTGTGGACGAGTAGGCCTGCTCTACTCGTCTAATTCTCTCACACACACACGCAACACACGAACACACACCACACACACGAACATCACACACAACACACACACGAACACACACACGATACATCACAACAATGCTACACCACGACACAACACAAACACACACATGCACAACACACACGAACACACACTGCACACACAACATGACACACACACATGCACACACATCACACACACATCACGAACACAACACATGAAACACACATGCACACACACACGAACACCACAACATGCACACACACATGCACACACACACGAACACACACACGAACAACACACGAACACACACAACAAACACACCCACGAACACAACACGAACACACACATGCACACACACGCACACACACACGAACACACACACAAACACACACACACACACACACACACACACACACACACTGTTGTGGCCGATTGTGATGCTGTGTGAGATGTTGGGCACAAGTTGATTGAATTTGATTGGGTTGATTGAAATGTTGTGATGTCACGGGTCGGGCCATTGAATCGGGTGAACGGGTGAACAGGTGAACAGGTGAACAGGTGAACATTTTTCAACTGTGGTGGAGGGTGGGTCGTTTTTTTCGGTGGTTGTGTCATACATACGTACGTTGTAGTTTACGAGCTCGTGTTGTTAACCACATTATTATTCATTATGTTTTAAGATGTGGACTGAATAAGGTGTTGGACGAGGAGGCCTGCTTCTACTCGGTCTAATTCTCTCTCAAGATGAATCAGGAGACACATACAGTAGAGGTGCTCGCGGGCCCGAGCCAAACACAGCACAGCATGGTGCAAGAGGCGCGCTGTTGCCCAAGCAGGTTCCATCATTCGGGTCACACACACACACGAACACACACACGCACACCACACGAACACACACACGAACACACACACACGAAACACACACGAACACACACATGCACACAACACACACGAACACGCACACATGCACACAACACACACACAGACGAACAAACACACGAACACACATCACGAAACACACACATGCACACACACGAACACACACACGAAAAACACACGATAGAAACACACGCACACACACACGAACACCGCCACGAACCACACACGAACACACACATGCACACACACAGACACGCACACATGCACACAACCACACGAACACACACACGAAACACACACACAACACACACACACACACACACACACGCACGCGGCGCCGCTTGGAAATGATACATTATGCAAACCAAAATACAAAATGTACTGTACATATATTATGGACACTTAGGGGGATTAGCCCGGGCCCCTGGCAGTAAAGCACGCGAGTGAAATAAAGGTAATTTATTGAAGGCTGCCTTCTCCACCTCTAATGAGTGGAGCGCGAGTGTGATTAAAGAATCCGTCTCAGCGTCTACGCATGCATGCATTGTGTGCGTGTGTGTGTGTGTGTGTGTGTGTGTGTGTGTGTGTGTGTGTGTGTGTGTGTGTACGGATGCATGCATGGATGCCTGCGTTTGCATGTGTGAGGTGAGTGTGAGTGCATGTGTGTGTGTGCATGAGTGTGTGTGTATGGATGTCTTGGGTTCACATTGAGATGGACTCTTTAATCACACTTACGCAGCATTCACTGGTGTGTGTGTGTGTGTGTGTGTGTGCATGTGCGTGTGTGTGTGTGTGTGTGTGTGTGTGCGTGTGTGTGTGTGCGTGCTCTACGGTGAAAACAGATGCTCCTCAACGCAAACAGCGTCTGTATAGCAGATGTGGGTGTAGCGTGGAGGGCCATACGTTGAGGAGGACCCCCACCACCACCACCACCACCACCACCCACGCCCTCCGTGGCCCCTCCACCCTCATGCCCGTCAACAGATCTCCGACCTCCTCATGATGCCACAGCAACGATAATAACGACAACATCAGCAACAACAACAACAACAAGCCACTTCTCGCACTGAGACTGAACCCTGGAGGAAGGGATTCACACACACACACACACACACACACACACACACACACACAGATGTAAACACACACACACAGATGCACACACACACACACACACACACACACACACACACACACACACACACAGATGCAAACACACACACACAGATGCACACACACACACACACACACACACACACAAACACACAAAAACAGACACACATACACGCACACAAACACACACACACAAACACACACACACACAGTCACGCACACGAACGCATGCTAACACACAGTGTGCATGCATGTGCGCACACACAGGCACACACTCACTCACATAACCACAGACACACACACACACACACATAAATACACACACGTACATACACACCAGGTTCGACATGGAGGGCATACAGAAGCAGGTCACACGGTGTACTGTACATACGGAGGGGCAAAGGTCATCGACGTGCGAACGTGTGTTTGTTGCTGATAGGATCGATAACAGGAGCCGTGGCTCACAGGCAGCGTCTATATGGACGCACGTTTAATGTCGGGCCCGGCTCAATGCATCGGCTGCAGGTCAATATACTGTATTTCTAACATAGATTTACATTTACATTCACATTTAGGGCATTTGGCAGACGCTATTTTCCAAAAGCGACTTACAAAAGAGTACATTTGTAGAAGGAGAGACAGCAATATATCACTGTGGTACATAAAGATAAGAATAGAGCAGGTTTCAAGCATTCATAGTTACGAGGTTAATAGAACAAGTTTCACAATCATAATAGCTGGATAAGAGCAGAGGTGTCATTCTGAGTGCATTACCAACATCTAAGAACACACAATATGCTAAACAACGCTCAGTACTATTAATAAGGCCAAGACGTACAAACACGGAGAGGGAATGTGGGTCCAGGTGATCTCCGAACAGGTGGGTCTATAATCTATATATATATATATCCATAACCCATCCATGTATCAGTAATGTTGTTGATGTGGGTGAAATTTTGCAGCATTTCTGCCCTAAAGACATCAAATGTAACTTTCAACTTTCAACAGATTTCAGTGGTTTGTCCGGGACTGGGCCTGACGATGCGTGATTCATAATCACACTGAACTCCAGATAGCTTGGATGTTGTTACTCTGCGTGCTAATTAATAATCACAGGGTTCACCACCAAGGACAGGAGCGAACCAAGGACGCGTGTGTGTGTGTGTGAGAGCGTGTGTATTTGTGTGTGGCTGAAATATGTTGTGAAAATAGCAACGCCAGTTTAGTCTAATTAACAATTTAATTAATTAATTAGGAGAAAAAAAAATGTCTCCATTACAGTGACTCTTGTGTGTGTGTGTGTGTGTGTGTGTGTGTGTGTGTGTGTGTGTGTGTGTGTGTGTGTGCATGTGTGTTCATGCATGTCTGTGTGCACGCATGCATGCACGCTTGTGTGTGTGTGTGTGTGTGTGTGTGTGTGTGTGTGTGTGCATGCATGCACGCTTGTGTGTGCGTGTGTGTGTGTGTGCGTGTGTGTGCATGTGTGTTCATGCATGTCTGTGTGCACGCATGCATGCACGCTTGTGTGTGTGTGTGTGTGTGTGTGTGTGTGTGTGTGTGTGCGTGTGTGTTCATGCATGTCTGTGTGCACGCATGCATGCACGCTTGTGTGTGCATGTGTGTGTGTGTGTGTGTGTGTGTGTGTGTGTGTGTGTGTGTGTGTGTGTGTGTGTGTGTGTGTGTGTGTGTGTGCATGTGTGTGTGTCTATGGGGGAGGGAAAGCGGTAGGAAGAGAGAGAAGCTACAGAACTACAGGAGTTTTGTTTGTGACAAAGTCTTGACAAGAAGAATTTCAAATGTGTTTTTAAAATATATAAAAGACTGGAAAGACCCATTGATGACCCTTGATGACCCATGATGCTTATAAGACAAGAAGACAAAGCACCACAACAACAACAACAACAACAACAATCACACCATCATCACCATCACCACCACCACCACCACCACCACAGATCCTCTCACCTGTACCAGTCCAGACCCTTCTCGTAGTTGCGGTCGAAGAAGTGCGGCTCGTTGCCCACGGCCCTGACGTCGGGGTGGACCCGCAGAGCCTCCAGCAGAGCCCGGGTGCCCCCCTTCTTCACGCCGATGATGATGGCCTGCGGGAGCTTCTTCTCCCCGTAATCCGAGGAGGTGCAGTTCAGCCGGAGGTCGCTGTCCGTGGTGCTGAGGTGATGATCCTGCTGCTGCTGCTGCTCCTGCTGCTGCTGCTGCTGCTG
Organism: Coryphaenoides rupestris; assembly: GCA_002895965.2. Classification (NCBI taxonomy): domain Eukaryota; kingdom Metazoa; phylum Chordata; class Actinopteri; order Gadiformes; family Macrouridae; genus Coryphaenoides; species Coryphaenoides rupestris. The sequence goes on from PIJE02004222.1 coordinate 14,778, forward strand.
TCGGTGGTTCTCCTGCTGCTGCTGCTGCTCCTGTCGGTGGTTCTGCTGCTGCTGCTGCTGCCGCTGCTTCTGGTGCTGCTGCTGCTGCTGCCGCTGCTCCTCTCCGCGCTCCGCCGACGCGCCGCTGCGGTACCCAAACGCGGACGATTCAGTCGGAGTCGGAGGCGGCGGCGGCGGCGGAGGCTCGGTCCTAATCCACCCCGCGGTTCCCTGCTGCTGCTGCTGCTCCTCCTCCTCCACCTCCTCCTCCTCCGTCTCCTCCACATCTCCTCCTCCTCCTCCTCCTCCTCTTGTTGACTCCCGAATCGCGGCGGACGGCGGCGGCGGCGGCGGCGTGTACTCCTCGGACGCAGGCTGCTGCGCTCCGGTCAAATCCTCCTCCTCCTCCACCTCCTCCACCTCCTCATCCTCCACCTCCTGCTCCTCCAGCTGCTCCTGCTCGGTGGAGCCCTGCAGCGAAGAAGTAGTCGTAGTGGTGGTGGTGTGGTGGTGTGGTGGTGGTGGTGGTGGTGGTGGCGGCGGAGTAAAGTTTGTCCCTCAGCGTGCCAAAAGTTGCGTCCTCGGTCCCCAGCCGCCCCGGGTACGCGTAGGAGTCCTGCAGCGGGAACTGCAGGGAGGTGTAGCAGCTCAGCAGGCTGTAGAACAGGTAGGTGACGGACAGCGACAGGGTGCACATGAAGAGGATCTTGCGGGGCACTTTAGAGGTGAAGACCGACGTGCCGCCGGAGTGCCAAAGTGCCATCTCTTGCTCCGATCCTCTCCTCAGTGGAGCAGTGGCCAGACATGTTTCCAAGCCGAGTCTTGCATGGACAAAGCCCCCACCCCCACCCAAAAAAAACCAGCAATAATCGGTCACAATCACACACCACAAAAGCCACCAGCCACCTAGACCCCGGTACCAGCCCCTAGACCTAGACCTAGACCCCGGTACCAGCCCCTAGACCCCCGGTACCAGCCACGGTAGCCACGGCTTCACCGGAGACTAGGAGGAGGCGGGCAAGCCGGACCAGCTGCGCAACAACAACAACAACCTCCCGCCGGGTCGCATATTTATGAAGATAGATGGTTCAAATTCCCCAAGAATCCTGCCTGCCTGCTCCTGGGGAGAGGGGGAGGGGGGGGGGGGGGGGGGGGTTGGGTGTGGGATGGGGGTATCGACTTTCCTTTGCCAAAAAGCTGACAGCCTATGTCACAATATATTGGAGCCAACTTGCAGATTCTTCAGACTTCAGCAGCGGGTCCCTCCTGGCGAGCTCCACCTTCCAAATGAGGGGTGTGATGATGATGATGTGATGGTGATGGTGGTGATGGAGAAGAAGATGCTGATGATGCTGATGCTGATGATGATGTGGTGGTGGTGGTGGTGATGATGATGGGCAGAAGTGTAGTTGGCATCGCATAGTAGAGGAGAGGAGAGGAGTGGAGAGGAGAGGAGAGGAGGAAGAGAGGAAGGGTGTGTGGAGGGAAAACGGTCCTCGCCGCCGCTCCTATCCAAGCCCCGAGACGCGCCAACGACACCAGAAGAACTCCATCCCGCGTGTCTCTCCAAATCTGTTCCAAATGTAGATCTAGGTAGACTGGTCTCTCTTTTGGAACATGTGTCATTCAAAAAATAAAAAGTCCACAGTCTCCCTTTGTGTTGTTGGTGGTGGTGATGGTGGTGGTGGTGGTGGTTGTGGTGTCCTATTCATTCGCGCACACACTCCCCCTGTGCGGACTCGACTACTGCTGCTGCTGCTGCTGCTGCCGCTGGTCGTGGTGGTCGTGGTGGTGGTCGTGGTGGTGGTCGTGGTGGTGGTCTTGGTGGTGGTCGTGGTGGTGGCGGGAGATGTGCGCGTCGACCCGTGCGCACGAAGCGGCGGCAGCGCAACTAAAAGTGCGCACACCCTGCCTGCCTGCCTCCTCCCTTCTACTCCCTTCTCCCCTCTCTCTCTCTCTCTCTCTCTCTCTCTCTCTCTCTCTCTCTCTCTCCTTTCTCTCTCCCCCAACACACGTCAGATGGCACACAGCACAGTGGATTACTACCAAACACCATGTCACACCCCCCCCCCCCCCCCCCACCCTCTCTCTCTCTCTCTCTCTCTCTCTCTCTCTCTCTCTCTGTCACACACACACACACACACACACACACACACAAAAAGAGATCCTGAACGCTGCTGTATATATTCTTGCAAAATCTGTGAAAGATAGATTGATAGATTTTATTTTTTCCCACTCGAAGCTCATGTCTGCACCCTACTGGTGTTACTTCATGTAATACAATATCATATAATGTGCAAGATATGAACAGTGTGGTGATTGATTAACATTGATTAGAAATGGTGGCTCACACGGGGGGGGGGGAGAGATGCACCCCTCGCATCACCTATAGGAGCTAACTCGATATGAACTGAACGCAATACTTATCACACACTGTTTGCCTCAATTAGTGTTTTAAGCTCATAAGAGTAAATGGCAGTTTTTATATATTATCGGGTTGGGCTGAGACACGCAGATTCGATTGGTTTGTCAATACACACCCATACATAATATATGATGTATAGACTGCATACATCAAGTCAGCTCAAGTCAGACAGGGTGATGGTGGATGGTTTGATTCCCAGCCAAAATATATACTGGAAGTGTCTTTACAAATTAGCATATGATATAGGCCCATACTGCACTGTACTGTACTGTACTGTACATATAAGAATACCAGTTACTCCAGGTTCTTCATGTGAAATTAAGTCCACCTGTGGCATCCAACTGGCTTTTAATAAGGTTTTTTTTTTTACACCATCATATACCAGATATGACACTAATCATATTCATACCACAAAATCATACACTTCTTCCCACTGACTCACACAAGAGAAGCAATCATTTGTGCGACAGTGTCACAAATAAATGGCTTCATCTTCTAAAATACAATAACAGAGATGTAAGGATGTCTTTTTTTTGGTCCAAACATGACAACAACAACAACAACAACAACAACAACAACAACAACAACAACACACACAATATTCATTTTGCATTCATGGGCGTAGCTACTACCGGCTGGAAGGCTCCAGTCGTCCGCCGCACATCAGCTGACAGCTAACAGGTCCAATCAGAGGCACGTACACATGTGATCGGTGGTCAATTTCAGACCGGCCATCCAGCTCACACACACACACACACACACACGCACACACACACCACACACACACACCACCATCACCACCACTACCACACCACCCACCCAGACTCCACCTGCTTGGGTTGAGAGATAGCTGATGCACCCCAAATGGAGGGGGTGTGTGTGTGTGTGTGTGTGCGTGTGTGCGTGCGTGCGTGCGTGTGTGTGTGTGTGTGTGTGTGTGTGTGTATACTGGACGTGAGGGACTTCAGACAGACACGCAGGTCGTTCTGCACGTGGTCATTGTTAACGATGTGGGAATTAACGGCCGCTTTTTAAGCCGCACTGCACACGGTTACGTTCATTCCCGGCCGGTGTTAGGACGCCCAGTGCCGCCAGTGCCCAGTGCCACCTCTTGCAATCAAATATGTAGTTTATTAGACTATTACTGAGGCGTTAAGCCCATCAACACACTCAGTGTGGTAATTT
>PIJE02004223.1:0-28095 GCA_002895965.2 Coryphaenoides rupestris
GTTTCCTGTCGACTCACCTATAGTACCGGGACTGGAGGTACGTGGAGCACACCGCTTTGGACACATGGCTGGCCGAGCCGAAGTCGATCACCTTCACCCTGTAGGGCTGCCTCACAGGGTCCACCAGCATTATGTTCTCGGGCTTGAGGTCCGCATGGATCAGGCCCATGCTCTTCAGTTTTCTCAGGGCGGTGGCGACCTGCTGAAGCACAGGTCGGATCACCTTCAGGGGCAGCGGGCTGAACTTATTTTGCTTCAGGAAATCGTACAGGTTCTGCTCCAGCATCTCAAACACCAAGCAGGTGTGGCTGCGGTGCTGGAAGCATTCAAAGGCTCGCACGAGGTTGTGCTCATCTGCGTTCTCGCCGCTGAGACGGGCCAGGATTCCCACCTCGATTTGGCCCTGCCGTGCGTACGACGGGTGGTTCTTGAGGATTTTCACGGCTACCACGTCACCCGTGCCCCGCTTCCAGCACTTGACCACCTGGCCAAACGTGCCCCGGCCCAAGAAATCCAGCACCTCATAGGTATTCTTCATGGAACACAGGACTTCATGCTTTACCAACTGGTAGTCCCCATCCCCTCCATTTGCTCCCCCGGTTGCGCCCGCGCCACCAACCCCTGCGACCGGCTTGTTGGGCACCCCGCCTCCCGCAGCCACGGCTGCAGCCATAGGCCCGGCTGCGTTCCCGACATTCGTTGTTTGCAACATGGCAGGTAACATGGACAGTTCCTCCACTATTTGCATGGCGCGCCCTTGGTTTTCTAGCTCCTCACTCTTACGTTTCAGCCCGCATCGCTGGAAGCGCTCAGCCGAGTTCAAACCTCCACCGTCCTCGTCTTCCTCGTCACCTTCCTCTTCTGCGTCACCCCCACCTCCTCCTTCTCCTCCTCCTCCACAGCACCTCTCCCCTTCCCCCTCCTCCTCCTGCCCTTGCTGCTCCACTGCTGCCCACCCTTCCTGTGTCTGTCTGTGGCGTCCGCTGGCCCTGCGACGAGACAACGTCTGCGTCCTGGGGCGCCTGAGCTGCGGCTGGGCCTTCACCCCCTTTTTTGCTGGCCTGCTCCCTCTTGACTCCGCGCACCACCACCGTCTGCACCGGGTGCTCTTGTCCTCCTCCTCCTCCTCCTCCTCCACCACCACCACCACCACCACCACGCACTCTTGCGCTCGCCGCCGACTCTCTGCTCACAAAGGAGCGGGCTTGTTTGGTTGGTTGTGCGATGCCGATGGCTTTGCCGTTCAGATAAGTCCACGGGTGGGCCCTCTCATGGTAAACACAGCTGCTCGGCTCGACTTTGAGTTTCTTCACACTGCAAAAGGCACTTGTCTGGGTTTGATAAACGTGTGGTGGGTAGACCAAAACTTGTGAGGCCATACCTGTGAAGAGAGAAATATAACATCATTAGACTTGTGTGGTACAAACTCAATTCTTCAAGATTAGGCCAATACCTTACATGGTAGATTTGTCTGAGTGCAGGACAAATGTTAACCGCAAATGTCCCATTCATATTTCAAGAATATAAACGCCATTGCATTTTAGTTTACTGCTGGAAGTAAATTTGTTTTTTAAACGTCTACAAACTTTTAAACAATAAGAAATTTGACCTCTTAGGCCTATATACATTTCCTGCCCCGTTCCAATGCATCCCACTGCACATCTCCAGACAACAAATTAATAGAACCACGAAAGAGAAAAGCAAAAAAGCCATGATGTAGAGCTGGCCAAAAATAATATCACAATAATCTGTCAAAAGCCTGGTCCGCCTGTCAATTCTTCAACTTGCCTCTGTAAGCCGGTTACCTGTGTCCATGCAAAACGTGATAGAAAATCAGATACAAAATGCCTATGCCAATTCGTCAACTGCTCAATTACGACCGCAACCTGGTTACCCTGCCTAGCCGGGCTTACCCTCCGCATGGCGACGTATTGTATCACCATCAAAAACGAACAAAATGTAAAGATAAGAAAAATGTCATTTGGTTTTGTGTTTAGAAGCTTTGGGCTGTAGTCAGCAACCCTGCTGAAGCCCACAACCTACTTCTTTTTAATCTGGGGAACATCCAATGACATTAAAGCAGCCCCCGCCCCCCTGCAGGCCTTTTCCACTTTAATCAACACTGCATCCAGATTACTATGTTTAGAAACAAAGGCAGCCTCGAACTGGAACACATAGAGACGCCGCATAGGCATCATTCTCTTTGAACACTTGAAGACTAGAAAATAATGGTCTGTACAAATCCATAGTAGCATATAGCCCTACCAACCATGAAAAGATTGTTAAAAGGAGGCCAATAGATAAATAGAAGAAAAGAAAAAAACATTGCACTTTTGGCCTGTCATCAGCATCTGGCACGAAATGCATATTATACCAGCTCTTGATGACTTTTTGAAAGAGAGTAAAATTAGAAGAAATGTGTATGTTATACTGTAGTTTGTAATGGGTTTCTGTCTGTGTTCACAGTGAGAAGGGCTGCTTTAATCTTACAGGCCAGTAAACAGTGCTGGCTGGGAGCTTCTTGACTGGCCGACTGCAAAGTGCCCTCCTATATCCTCATGTTGCGTTGAAAGCACATTTGCTTGTATTAGCATAATGTAGTCCAATTATGCCATACAGTTCAGGTAATGTCAGGAAACAAGAGGACCTCTGAGAGTTGCTCCATACAATGCATACTATTGTACAGACTGTATCACAGTAATTGTTAACATTTAAGTCTTACATTTTCGGTTTTATGCCTCAAGACACATGCAAAATAACTAGCACCTTTTGACTTCACTGAAGAAGAAAAGGGGTAAGGCTCACTATCACTATATAATACTGTTCTTTTCACTATATATAGAACCAAATGGTCGTAATGCGAGCGCTGGCCTTTCTTTGCATGTTAGCCTCATGCATCATGAGAGGGGAATGTCCAGGGTCTCCAGACTGAATGCCGCAGTCAGGTAGACTCACAAGGATACGTCAATGTGCATCTAAACCTCTGCTCGGCATAACCAACCAATGATGTCATCAAAATATCCACACCAACCCGCCGCCGTAGCAACCCTGGGTCCAACATTGTCAAGTAGTCCTCTAAATGTCTTGATTTTGCAATTTGTTAAAAGTTGGGATGATTGGTTTTGTGAAAAGTAACATAAACGGGGCATGGTTAAATATAAATGTAGTGCTGCCTTATATTTAAGAAACTCCATGGGGTACTGGGACAGCATACTAGTCTTCTTGTTTAAACCTTGTCAAGTTATTGTGATGGTGGGTGGATGGTGGTTAATGATTAGGAAGTTAACCAATTTTTGTATTTTAACGCTTAATAAGCGTTGTCAACAGGTGTCCCTTTGTTTATTTTTCTCTTAAACGCTTAATAAGCGTTAAAATACGGCTAATAAGCACCCACCTCGATGGCCTTGTTTGTTTCACTGCACATCCTGTATGTGTATGTGGCAAATAAAACTTCTTGTTAGCACAAATTAAAGAGAAGGTGTTATTTCAACTAACAACAGCACCAGCATATGCGCCGAACCCGATGTGCGGACTGTGCCGATAGGAGACACCCTAAACGCTCACATATAATCATTTCATGATTTGAATTGGCAGATAAGCCGGCTCAGATGGCGGTTTGAGATCCATACACTTACAGAGTGTAGAACCTGTAACTTAATTAAAAGGCCAACAAATGGCAGCTGTTATCAGTCAGCCTGTGACATTATTACTACCTGATGCTTGATACTCCTCTGGGGGGGGCCTTTCGGCTCCTCCCGTCGTGTTGGGTTTCGTCCTTCTAAGCTGAAGGCCCCCCCCTCCCCCATCCGCCCCCCACCCCAACAGCCTTGAGTTGTTAAGTAATTGCACGTGGCTGCCCTTTCACCCTGAGCACCTCACAACTGAATTGAGAGAAAAATAAACAAAGGGACACCTGTTGACAATGAACAAATGCTAAGTAGAAATTACTAAGCTAACGGGATCGCCCTTTTTTCTTGCTGGCCGTCTCTCATTCATGTCCACAAAGGAATTAAGGACACCATGTCAGCGCCAGTGAATGATGTGGTACTGTAATTTAATTAAGGAACCACAATTAAGTGCTCAGTGTGCTTGAAGATTACCCAAACAGCAGTCTTTTACAAAATAAATTAACTAAACGCGAAGCTCAGGTAATATTTTTTGACACGTTTCCGTTTTGAAAATGTTAGGGAGATGCCATAAAATAGTTCGCTGGTCCAATTAAAGTCCAACACGTTGTTTCAGTGACATTATTTAGGCCTAGTAAATTGTTAGCATTAAATATATCCACAATGAATCATTGGTTATGTTGAGATGTATGGGGTATTTCTGTCGCAGAGACCCAAATTCAGTCATTTAACTCCAAATAAAGATTCTTATTTCCCACATTGTCTTCCCACATTTTCTTCCCTTAACCTTAAGCTCTTCAATGTGTGTCTAATGTTATTACAACGTAATGCTGCTCAGTCTGCTTCGACGATCTGTAAGTGAAGCCATACTGAATTAGTTCTCCATTCTAGCTTTTTAGGCCCAGTAGGGCCTATCATGGCAAATAGTTGCTATTGTTTCTGTGTCTGCTATCAGATATGGCGAGCCCTGTCAGTGTCTGTGCAATGTGAATATGTTGGCATTCAGTTAGGACGAAAGCCCCCTGATTTCCACTACATGTGACTTACATGGATTTCACCGGTGATACTTATGACCCATCTCTGATTTCGAGGTCCTTCACGCATAAGGCATGCCTGGTAGGACATATCACTGGATATCTTGAGTGGTCAAGTGCTAAGCATATGTTATTATGCTTTGGGACAGCTAAGGTTCTGCTGAAGCCCAAATAAAATATGCTCCATGGGAGAAATTGACCTGCGATTGAATTGCTGAACTGTTGAATTGAACTATTCAGTCAAATATGTCTGAAAACTAAAAAAAGCACTGAAACACTGCTACTTCATGCGTACTGAATAACCTGGAAGAAGAGAGAAAATACATTGTTCTACTATAATTGCTATATCTATTCCGGCTTGGGCTAGGGGTGAAGACGTTTCTGTCTGGTATGTTGAGCTTTATCAAATGACACGTGTTGTTGGACAGCAGATGGGAGAGGGCCTCAAACAATCCTCCAAAATAGACTCACTGACTGCTCTGTTCTGTCTCCCCTGTGAAAATAGACCAAACAAACGCCATCGTCAAGGTGTTCATTTGGATAAGGACAACCAGCATTAAAAAAAAAAAAAGTCCAACCACATTTTAGTGTCCACATTCGTCCAATTGTTAACTTGGTGGAGTCCATACAATGTCTCTTTTTTGGGTGAACACTTGTGACGTGTGGAGGTAAAGAGGATCAACACAGACCGATCAATACAGAGGATCAATCATGACTACTGTTGTGGTAACGTGGAATAAGATCTGGACTTTATTCCCACCTGAAGTCCAGGATTGTGTTCGCCAATCTATTACCACGACACAGCCACAAGATACAGCCATGTGTGTGTGTGTGTAGTCATGTACAAGAGCTAGAACTACTCCAAACTACATAGTGTATATACTACTCTATGGAGTACGATGATGTTATCTGGGGATGCATAGATCAACATGACGAGTGTGATCAACGTATATTGTATATTGTAAGACTTGTCCTGGTATAACTGCTTAATAACAATGTGTTTTAATCCACCCTTGTCTATTCTATTCCATATCTATCTGTTGTTCTGTGTTGCCTATTTTTTTGTTGTTGTTATAAATGATAAATCCATTAGAAACTGGTAGATGCCGGTGGGGTTCGTTAAAAAATAAAAAATAAAAACTTAGCGAAATTAAAAGTCAAGTTTTAAGCGACGCAATCCTAGCAGGAGCCCCCATTAGCCAACTTAAAGTCAAGTCATAACTTTACTTTACAAGTAGAGCGCCGAGCGAACGTAACGGAGCTCCGGTGCAACACGGCGTCGTCTCCAACCTACCTTCACATAGAGTCACAATGGGGTATAATCCAGGTCTGTTGTGAACATGTCATGGACTTATGAAGCCATAGCATGCACAGTTTGCCTGCATTGCTGCTGCTGCTGCTGCTGCTGCCATCTTGTCCTAGACGAGGGGAAGGGAGAGGAGCCGCCTCTCGCTAACGCCACCACCACCACCACTACGACCGCCGCCGTCGCTGCCGCCACCGTCGTCGTCGTCGTTGTCGTCGTCGTCGCCGCCGCCGCCGCCGTCGCAGCAGCAGCACACATTATAAAAACTTCAGACAAATGAGTCACACGTACGACACACGTCCATCGAAACCAACACGTAGCCCCCGCTGTTCAGTCGACTCGCGTCACGTCTCTTCGGGCAAAGGAGCCCATCTCTGAGCCCGACGTGTTCCTCTCTCTCTCTCTCTCTCACTCTCTCTCAATGTCTCTCTCTCGCTCTCTCTCTCTCTCGCTGCTGCTGCTGCGAACTGTTTGGGAATTCTTTGACGGCCTAGAGCCAGACCAGAGCAATCGATGGGAGGAGGAGCATTAGAGCCCTTCATTTGTAAAACTCCAAAATAAAAGCATATTACATGTAATAACACGTGTCATAATGCAAATTAAGATGTCACATATTCTGCTTTATTTGGTCGTAAAAAAACAAACCACATATTAACTCAACTAGAGTCCCATGAGAGACTGGAAGCTAGAATCCAAATGGATAGAATATAATGAAACGTATTCCAGTATTCCTCAATGCAGTGGATGGTTTGAATTGCTCAACTGTTGTGTTGGGACATTGTCAAACAGCACACATCACAGAAATACAAGAACCTTTAAACGCCCTTTTTAAAATAAAAGAAAAATAAGAAAAGAAAAAAGTCAACATACACAATAGAAAAAGAAAAAGGTGCAATACTGACACTGCACAATGGGTGACACAATGTTCTTTTCTCATCAGCAAATAATATGGTAGCCTATAGGGAAGCAGCTTTAAGTGAAGAAGGCAAATACGCTTTGACTAACCCCCTACAGTCTGGTGGCACCCAGCTGACAAATAATCCCCCAGTGTCTGAGAAGACCAAAAAAGGTCAGCAGTAACCTAATCTGTCTGCAGACAACTGTTGGGCCATGGTGCTATTCCAACTATATTGGCTATAGCTTAGCCAACCGTCAGACCTCCACTTGCTTTGGTCAGTTTACATAGGCAACTGGTCGATTCACCCATCCGCATCATCAATGCTGTCTAGGAAGGCCAAACGTATGCACCAGCATGGTAACCTGGTCCAGCATTTGGGGCCTGAGAAAAACCTTATAGGCTGTAATGGGAAATTGCATATAAGGCCTTTCTTTCAGCTGGCATTATGTTCCTTGAATAGATTGTCATTACGACAGACAAACCGTCCACCAACTGGAGGGTGACTTCTTCTTTTACCAGTCATAAAGATAAGCAGCTGGGGTGAGGGTTGGTTGACCGTTAAACCCCCTCAATGCTTACCTCAGGAAACCTTGTCTGGTAGGAAAGATAGGAAACTTCTCCTATACCATGAGTGGGGTGAAAAGTGTGTATAAAAGGGACAGGTGAATATCTGTTTGGTACTCACTCTGCTTAGAGAGGGGTCTGGTGTATGCATACATTAAATACTCTTAATTTCTACAAGTATTGTGTTTACTTCAGTTTGAAGATCTCATTGCCCTAGATGCAATTATTGAATTGCCACGACAAGGCCTACTGACTAGTTATGTTTCTGGGATACTTTTTGCATCAATCCCAAGTGGCCGGCAGAGATCGTATAAGCGAGCCACAACAATCCTTCTCTGTTTTCTGAGCAGAGAAGGCAATCATCTTTTGCACATTCCGCCAAGATCGCACTGCATATCCTGTATGTGTATTATTATTATTAATGTTATTGTTGTTGTTGTTGTTGTTGTTGTTGTTGTCGTCATCATCATCATCATCATCATCATCATCATCATCATCATCATTATTATTATTACTATTATTATTATTAACAGCAGTGTTAGTAGTCAGATGTACTCCCACGTTCCTGGTCTGTTGCTTTGGTCTTAATAACGCACGCATAAAGGCGGAAGACGGTAGCATATACGTTGGTCGCCCTCTGCTGGCCGATACGAGTAGGCCTACATGTGTTTGTTTTCTGTCTAACCTGCGATGAGAATTACATAATTAGGATCGTTGATGTTCGACTGTTAGACTGCAATAATATTCTAATATAACAATAGCAGCATTGCAATTATTAATTAATTAATGTAGTTCATATTTCCGGATAACCATGCTCTTTGTATTTCCGCTGTTTTTAAGTCGCCAAACAGCAAATATATGAAAATGTTATTAACAATTGTGAAGCATGGCACAACTTCCTATTTGTCTGTTGACTGCGGATGTGTGATTTATTTATTTATTGAGATATTTTGATATTTAGATGTTTTATTATAATTTATATTATTTATTATATATTATTTACATATATATATTATTATTATTTTTACTGAGAACTTAAACTGCTACATAATTAATGCTAATTCATCCATCATTTATTTTGACACACTTGGGGGGCGGTAGACGGGTTAAGAAGACTTCTTCAGTATTTGAAAGAAACTGAGCTGGTCAAAGGAATTTAGTGTTCAGGGAAATATAGTGTTATAATTAGTAGTTTGATTAGTTTTTGTATTTTATTTGTATGTATTTATATATTTATGTATGTAATTTGTTATTGGAATAGATACGTCTGGTCCACACTCCAACACAGTAGGTGGCGCTGATGCACCTTAACGCTGGTGCCCGCGGCAAAAAAAATCGAAAAAAAGAGGAAGAAGAAGAAGAAGACGAAGAAGAAGAAGAAGTAGGCGGAAGTAAAGTAGAATCCGTGCGTCGCCATTTTGAAAAGGGACGAGCAGGAGGCGCGCTGTGCTGCCCGTCGTGAGGAGCTATGCTACAGTGTTGAACAGCCCCCCCCCCCGCCTGCAAAGCAAAGGCCTCCTCGCATATTTGAATCCAGTTGCCTTTCCGTTCCATTACAGATCGGTCACAGAGCCCCTCAGCCATGTCTGCCGAAGGAGCGGCCGAGCAGGTATGTGATTCTAAAATATAAAACCGCTTCACTCGTCTTGCTCAACTCCCGAGGCCAGCATGAGTTCGCTCGCTCCTGGCGTCTCTGCAGCGTAGCGCAGCGAGGCCTCCTCCTCTTCCTCATCTTCCTCCTCCACGCCGCCGCTAGCATCCACGCAAACAATACACACTGTTCACAATATTATGTACCCGCCGGTGTTGCTCATGTAACACACGGCGCGTCGTTTGTAACGATGCGTCCCGACATGCCGTGATGATCTACACTGTGTCCACGTCGTCGTCATCCATTCAGCCGTCCATCACCGTCGACGATTGGCGTCTTTTGAGTTGTTTTCTATACGCAGCGCCGTGTGTCGTCGGCCCCCAGGGTCTGGACTGTAAACTAAAGAGTCTCTGCGGTGTTGTACGCAAAGCAGACAGTTTAACAACCGCTCGACGTCTTGTTCCCTTGGTGGTGCCCCCCTCCCCCCCGTTCGTCTATTGATCAGCAATTGATCTGTCGTTGTAGTATCGGTTCTATTCTATTATTCTTTCCACCGACATGGTTTCCAAATGCGATGCGGGCCTCGCCTGGACAACTTGATACTTGATTAGGACTAAAAGGACTTAAAGCAGCATGCTGAGGTTTACATGACTGTAACGCGGGTCCGACCATTGACCCTTTCCCCCTCCTGGAGTAGTTAGTCAGCGTCACTGTGTGATCATTTTTACAGTCTTGTCTAAAGTCCAGTTAGGCCACAGAGAGGCCTGACTCATGACTCCAAACAAGGAGCCAGGCGACACTCTGGCTTCACCCAAGTTTGGTTACCAACTAAACGGATCATCTGTCTTTCCACTTCCTCTTGCAGGGTGCAGCCGAGTATGTTCCTGAGAAGGTGAAGAAGGCAGAGAAGAAGTTGGAAGAAAACCCATATGACCTTGACGCATGGAGCATTCTGATTCGAGAAGCACAGGTTTAGTGACACAGGGTTGCACTCCCGGGTTTAATTCATTTGGAATTGGGGTGGGAGGATGGTGGTGGTGGGGGGGGGGCAGGGTTGTAATGGAGGGTCTGTTTACATTGTCATGGTGTTAAAGTGTTTTAACATCACGTCTAATCCACATGCAAGTGATTCGGTAAGTGTTCCCTGGTGCAAATGTCAATGCGTTTTCCTTCTGTAGAACCAACCCATAGATAAAGCCCGGAAGACGTATGAGCGACTTGTCACCCAGTTCCCCAGTTCTGGCAGATTCTGGAAGCTATTCATTGAAGCAGAGGTTAATACACTTTATTTCTACAACTATGTGTGAATGGCTGGGTATTCTAACACGATCAACAATGTGACTTTCACACAAAATGTTCCCAAATATTTGAAAGCCACAATTCTTAATTTGATATGCCATGGAATTGTTGACATAGGTCAGTGATTTATTTTGCCAAATAAGTGGTAAAGTAACTAGCAGTGATGTTTTGTGCAATAAATATGACTATGATAAACAACACAATTAATTTAAGGATTGTGGCTTTACAAATTAGGGGAGGGGGGGCGCGCGCAACATTTTCTTTTTCAGAAAATACTGCTTATGTTCCCGGATAATATAGTAATATATTATGCGCCGTTTTCAAATGGGGTAAAATGCATTTGTTGCATGTTTGATCTGCAACGGTATTAAAATAATTTTAATGGTATTGGAGTGCATTAGCCTTTTATTCACTTGTCGTGTCAATTTATTGCCTCCTGTGTCATTTCTTTGGAGTAATTTTTGTTTTTGTTTTGAACAAATACATGATAAGAAGGCAGGTGTGGTTTTGTGACCAACATGCTTTTCCTGCCCCTTGAGTAATCACCCTTTTGACAAATGACTCATTTACATCCTTAATCTTTCCCTTATGCATTGATCCGCCCAGCTCTTAAATCTATACTTAATTTTCTCTTGGCAGTTTGTTCTTGTTGAATAAAAAAAGTAATATCTTGAAGAGACTGCCTTTTTTAAAGTCCAACAGTTTTTTAATAACATGGTGAAACACAAATTGCATCTAGTATATAGAACACTTAAAGTAGGTAGGGTTCATTTCAAATACTACTGCGAGGTATCCAAGCTTGGATCCTGCTTTATGCAAATTGGGTTTCCCTGAATCACATCCCCAAGTTAAAAAGAATTGCATTGTTAACCTATATAGGGTCCAATAACAGACTTACTATCACTAGGGTAACTTACATATTGCCAAGTGTCTGGGTAAATGAATGTTGTGCCCCTTTTTTTTTTTTTTGATTTTTTTTTAAACCCAAATTAGGAGAAACTCTCACATTGACTTTGGCTTCATAGAATTATTAATCATATTCTCATCCTAGGCAAAGAATACAAGCCATATTGCTCTTTTCTTTTTGTAATTTAAATGTTTGAGGTTAGTTAACATTTTGGGGAGTCCACATGGGATTTATAACCTTATACATCACATTTCCTTTTTTGTTTCTGTTTGCTTTGGGTTAAATTGTAAGTTTAATACAACATGCATTAGGCAAATGTGTTTAATTAGTGTCCCTACACCTCAGGAATAATTGCTTCTCTCAAATGCAAAGTAATTCTAAACACTTCTGGCCAATTTAAGATGTATGGTGAAGTAGAATTAATGACACCTTAGAAATAGACCCTGTCATATCTCTTTGCAGTCTGCTTTCTTCTTTGCTTCATCACCCCTAACAAGTTTTGCTCAAGTCTCTGACTCTACCACAATTTTTCATCGTGGTAGTCTTCCCAAGTTTGCAACACAGTATTATTTTTAAACCCAACAGCCTTTTATTAATAATTGTGTGTGGTGGGGTGAATCTATTTGTAGTTATTTCGGAGCAGCTATTTCTACTTTGTGGGAGGCATGTAGAGTATGGCAGGACACTCACGACAGTTGGTTTGTAGATAATTATTAAAAAAAAATTCTCCCTCAGTCAATTGGTTTCTGGGTTCGGGTGTGTGGCGTCTCTCACTGCACTCTGCTGTTTTTCCTTTCTCTGTGGTGGCCTGGGGTTTAATGTTAACCCAGTTTCTTCCAGTTGCTCGCCCTCATGGCTCTGGGTTCTGCAAGGCGGTTCAGTGCGACCATGTCGAGAGGATGATTTCAGAACATGCCATGTAATAAAAATATGACAAGAAAAATGACAATAGAAAACGTGCATTGTGAGTTCTTGCATCTGTCCTTTTTTTAAAATTAAGTTATAAATCTGCAGTGGCTGATTCAGTGACACGACACGCACACATTAGTTTGACATGCACCGTGTGGTCTCCTGCTCTATCCTTTGTGCTTGGCTGCAGTTTGCTCACTAGCTGCACTGCTGGGGAACACATGGGGCCCTGTGCAGGCGCACAACAATCTGAGTCACGTTTAGTCATTTCTAAGTTGAAGCTAGCATCCCCAACCAAAACAAAAGCGGGTGCAATGCGTTTTCCCCACTTTATTTTTCAATTGTTTGGTGATTAAAATTTTATCAAAATGCTTTTATCATATCAGGGGTGACTAACAAGAACCTTGCTCCTGACCTGTGAATGTTATGCCCACAGCATTCTAGATTACCTGCTTTCCAGCTATATTTTAATGTGGGCTTTTTGTGCCCACATTAAAATATATGTGGGCTTGTAGACTGGGTTGTCATCGTCAGAATGACGAATGGATCCACAGAACAGTTCTGGATGGTCTGCCAAATGCATTCTTCAGACATATTCCACTATACATGGCATATTTCTAATACACCACTCAAGATATGTTGTCCATTTTCCTTAGCAAATGGCCATGTACCGTAATGTGGACAGACTTGTGGCTGTTCTGGTCTCTCCACCCTGATAAGGCACCAAGTGGTCTGACTGTAGCTCCCAGGTGTTTTGTGTCTTGTTGGCACATTCTGGCACGTGGTGGTCTGATGGTTTTCTGCAACGTGCAACACCTGCAACACGTTTTTGCAGTCTGCAGTAGACATTTAGTCTTATGCTCTGGAGCAAGTCATGTATCGTATTATCCTTGTTCAAGGCCACCATATTGTTCTGGGTTCATCCACATTTTAGTTTTGTCTGAACTGAAGGCTGAAGTTGTGTGTTTATGCACCTTTGTTTTTACCCTATATTGAGGAGGCATACTATTTAATTTCACTCCACTCAGTCCTCTTTTGACAGGGTGTTTTATATTTTGTTGTTTGATAAGCTGGGGTTGATAGGTATGTCTGTGGGCAATGTTGGCAATAACGTACAAATATATAATAAACCCCTGAACTTTAAATTGTAGCTTGTCATTCTTGTGTGAACTTCACTTTGTTGATCTTGAAGGGATGTTGTGTTGTTATGAGTGGTGACTTGCATGAATGCACGAGTGTACATTATGATACATGAATTTGAGAGGCCTGCTGAATTAACATTACATCTACACTCTCATTTACAGGTCAAGGCAAAAAACTATGACAAGGTAGAAAAGGTAAGAGTTGCTCAACTGGCCTCGTAAATCCCTCGAGACCTCTGTTGTCTCCATGATTACCTTTTCTTTTCAAATACTGCCTCAGTTAAATCCATCTTTTCTATATAAATCAATCGTGTATACAAATGATTAAACCAAACTAAATTATATATTTTGAGGCCTTTGGCAGCCGTTTAAATAACCAGATAACCTAATTAACAGCAGCAATTATGTCTGTAGTCAATTGTTTTTTTTCATGTATTGGATACGTGAATTTGAATGTAATTAAACCTGTATTTTGGATAATGCCGACAGTTGTAGTCCTGCAAATGTAATGAAGTACGATTCTTTGTCTACTCATTGTTTACATTGTCTTTTTTTCATTATCTGATTCACACATAAAACAAGCTTTGCTTTATATACAAATAGGCCTACTCCTCTACGCACATAAATCAAGAGATATTCCAATGATTCCAGGATTGCTCAGTTAATTAAATTCAGAATTGTTCAAGTCAAATATTGTATCCGAATTTATAAACATTTGGCATTTTGTGGATATGGAAATTTTTTTCTAGGAATTTGCTTACATTTTGTACTGACTGAATCTTTTGTACTGACCCCGTCTATGACTCCTGACATCCATTCATTAAAATAAAAATTCTCAATTCTAATATAACAACCCTGATTATTTACGTTGATAACAGACGGTGGAGAGTCTATGAACTAAGTAGTGTTTTCCTTGGTGTTACAGTTCATGTGGTCATGAACAAAGGAGAAATTGTCTTGCTGTTGAATTTTTTTATAACCAATTCTGTCATGAAGTAAAAAAACACACAGAGCTCTTTTGTTACTAAATGCTTGGTACGTGTTCTGTGTCCCTGCTCTCCAGCTGTTTCAGAGGTGTCTCATGAAAGTCCTGCACATCGATCTCTGGAAATGCTACCTGGCATATGTGCGGGAGACCAAGGGGAAATTGCCCAGCTACAAGTGAGCACTCCCGGCTGTGTAGAGAAGGAAATGTACTCTCGTCCAAATTATCTTCCACGGTGTCCATAACATGTTCTTCGTTTGTGCTCTGCTTTAGGGAGAAGATGGCCCAAGCATACGACTTTGCGCTAGATAAAATTGGCATGGAAATCATGTCCTACCAGGCAAGTGTTTCCTGCAGAGCACTACACTACTAGTGCACGTTGAGCAAGCAAGGGGGGT
Source organism: Coryphaenoides rupestris (assembly GCA_002895965.2). Taxonomy (NCBI): domain Eukaryota; kingdom Metazoa; phylum Chordata; class Actinopteri; order Gadiformes; family Macrouridae; genus Coryphaenoides; species Coryphaenoides rupestris. The sequence continues at coordinate 14,660 of PIJE02004223.1, forward strand.
ACGATAGTCCCTCCAGTGGATGGCGGGTTTGGATCCAAGCCTGAAGGTTCTGGGTTTGAAGCCCACCCCCTTCAGCAAGTTGGCAAACCCCTCCCTGCTCATAATCATGTCACAAGCGATTCACGGCAAGTCATCTTGAACAAAATGCATCTACTTAATAGTAACCAATGATCTTCTCTTCCAGATCTGGGTCGACTATATAAACTTCCTCAAAGGAGTGTAAGTACATTCAAAGCAAACACTGCTGCGTACCTTTTCTCGTTCACATTCAAATTGCGTCAACGGCAAAAAAAACGAGTAGTAGTGGAGCTGGGCGTAACCGATTTTTCACCCGTTGTCCGCGTGTTTGCAGTGAGGCGGTGGGCTCGTACGCAGAAAACCAGCGCATCACAGCGGTGCGGCGTGTATACCAGAGGGGCTGCGTCAATCCCATGATCAACATCGAGCAGCTCTGGAGGGACTACAGCAAATATGAGGAGGTGAGACGGACACGGGCGCGCCGTCTGTCACGGACCCGGCGGCTCGGCCCCAAAACCCAAATCCAAACATGGTTATCGTGAGCTCCTCGGACGGATCATGACTTCTGACCTCTGGGCTTTCCGATACAGGGCATCAATATACACCTGGCCAAGAAGATGATTGAGGATCGCAGCCGGGACTACATGAACGCCAGGAGGGTGGCGAAGGTGAGGCGCAGAAGTCATAGCCCCCACTGAAATGCAACAGACGGCACCATCACGTGACGCAATTATGCGGCGGCTCCACCTCGGGCCGTGGGTTGATTGTTGAAACGTTGACCCTCCCAGGAATACGAGACTGTGATGAAGGGGCTGGACCGCAACGCTCCCTCGGTGCCGCCGCAGAACTCCCCCCAGGAAGCCCAGCAGGTGGAGATGTGGAAGAAGTACATCCAGTGGGAGAAAAGCAACCCGCTGCGCACAGAAGACCAGACGCTCATCACAAAGAGAGGTGAGCCACCGACACCACAACCCCTTCGGACAAGGGGCTGTCCCGGGGGGGCGGGGCCAAACCAAATGCTGTGGGTTCGAACCTCATGGTGCACAGTCCTACCCGTGTCCTCAAGCCTGTATGGTTGAGCAAGCTGTCTCGCCCCCCGCTTGCAGTGATGCATTTCTAAAAATAGAAACCTGCAATGTCACTCGGTCACGTTGTACAAGATGCTAAATGACGAGTGTAAATAAATACAAATATCATGGAGCAGAAGGGATACATTTGTCCGACTAGGTGTCCGGTGGGTGGGATGGGTATTATGCAGCATGCCGTCAACCAGGTCTTATCCAACATGAGGGTTATTACCATAGTAGAATGAAGGTTGATGAATGAAGGTTGTCCTCTGAACACACACTCCTCTTCCTCCTCCCACGCAGTGATGTTTGCCTATGAGCAGTGTCTGCTGGTCCTGGGCCACCACCCTGACATCTGGTACGAGGCGGCGCAGTACCTGGAGCAGTCCAGCAAACTGCTGGCAGAGAAAGGGGTAAGAGACGGGGACCGCCTAACCCAAACGCAAACTACTGTCCGCCGCCCCGTCCGTATTTTCCCCCTCACGCGTTGACTCTCTGCGCTCGACTCGCCTCGTGCAGGACATGAACAACGCCAAGCTGTTCAGCGACGAGGCCGCCAACATCTACGAGCGCGCCATCAGCACCCTGCTGAAGAAGAACATGCTGCTGTACTTTTCCTTCGCCGACTACGAGGAGGTGGGTGTCACCGTCGAGAAAACCGACCCAATTTGCAAATACCGACCTGCCCTTTGTGTTCGCTTGACGCCACTTGCGTGTGTTCTTCGTTCCACCCACCAGAGTCGCATGAAACACGAGAAGGTCCACAGCATCTACAACCGGCTGCTGGGCATCGAGGACATCGACCCCACGCTGGTGTACATCCAGTACATGAAGTTCGCCAGGCGGGCGGAGGGCATCAAGATGGGCCGCACCATCTTCAAGAAGGCCCGGGAGGACCTCCGCACGCGGCACCACGTCTACGTGACGGCAGCGTTGATGGAGTACTACTGTAGCAAGGTAGACATCCGGAGAGATTTCCCCATCAAACCAGAAAGTTCCCAGCTCTGATTCTGCCGTGCAGTGGCTCATTCATGGTGGTTTCAAGTGTGTTTTCTTTGTCCCCTTCATTAAAGGATAAATCTGTGGCCTTCAAGATATTTGAACTCGGCCTGAAGAAATACGGCGACATCCCGGAGTACATTCTCGCGTACATCGATTACCTCTCGCATCTCAATGGTAGGTTGTCTGATATGCAGTAGTGCTGTTGCCTTCTGTTGTAGACTGACAGCGCACCTTTTGATCCTTTGCACGTGATTTTAGTATTTTCTGTGTCCTTTCCTTCCAGAGGATAACAACACACGAGTGCTGTTCGAGCGGGTGCTCACCTCTGGAAGCTTGTCCCCTGAGAAATCTGGGTATGATTTTTCTCTAAAATAGCCATGGTCCTTGGTCCCATGTGGGAAAACAACGGGATGGTCTTTGTGTCTGCCTGCCCTTGGTTGACCTTCTCCCCCCCATCCCCTTCCAGAGAGATCTGGGCTCGCTTCCTGGCATTCGAGAGCAACATCGGAGACCTGGCCAGTATTCTGAAGGTGGAGCGCAGGCGTTTCACGGCCTTCAAGGACGAGTACGAGGCAAGGAGACGGCCTTGCTGGTCGACCGCTACAAGTTCATGGACCTGTACCCTTGTCCGGCAGTGAGCTCAAAGCCCTGGGATACAAGGTGTGCAGAGAGTCTGTTTGTGATCGACAGTCTCTCCCCTGTGCCTTAAATTGTAGGTGTAGCTTTTCCCAATGGGCCCTGAGTGAGCCTTTTGTCTATTGTGGGCTTCCTGCAGGATGTGTCTCGTGCAAAGTACGCATCGATGCTCGCGGAGGTGGTGGTGACGCCCTCCACGCCCTCCACGAAGGACGAGGCGGACCGGAAGCCAGAGTACCCCAAGCCGGACACCAACCAGATGATCCCCTTCCAGCCCCGCCACCTCACCCGTACGTACCCTTCAGCGGCCGTCTTACCAATGGGTCTTATCGATTGTTCACCACCCTGGAGCTTTAGAGCATGATCAGTGGCATGTCTGCATGGCAGTGGAAATCATGGTGTGTCAATCAGTTTGTACATCATCAGCGTAGCTAATGATGCTCCATTGTGTCGCCCCACAAATGGTTCCTGTGCAACTTTGGCGGATTTGAATGGAAGAAAAAAAAATTGAACTCTTGTTGTTCCATCCTCCCAGCTCCAGGGCTGCACCCTGTCCCAGGCGGCGTGTTCCCTGTTCCCCCCGCCGCTGTCCTCCTCATGAAGCTCCTCCCCCCACCCAGCTGCTTCTCTGTGAGTACAAAGCCCTGCCGGCCAACACTTTCTGAAGCTCCACAAGTTAATGGAAACCAGTCAACACCGGAGTTGTAATGCATTGCTGACAAGTCTCTGGTTGTTCTCTCGCTTCAGGGTCCCTTCGTCCAAGTGGATGAAGTCATGGAGACCTTCAGGAGATGCACGCTTCCCGACAGTAAGTTCATCTCTCATTGTCCTTTTTGTTTTAAATCACCGGCGCTGATCCCGTGCTCGCGTGACTCTCTCTGTCTCTGCCCGACCCTCTGCAGCGGTGGACGCGGCGGTGGAGCTGATCACGGGCCGGCTGCCGGACACGGCGGGAGGGGAGGGCAACGGCGCCATGGAGAACCACGTGGGCGCCGGAGGCAAGTCCCTGAAGAGGCCCAACGCCGACTCGGACGAGGAGGACGACAAGGGAGCCGTGGCCCCGCCCATCCACGACATCTACCGCGCGCGCCAGCAGAAGAGGATTAGATAAATACAAAAACCCAGACAGAAACGAGGAAACATGTAACACACTTGACAAGACGGTGAACACTGGCAGGAATGGTGACCGGCCCTTCTCTCCGCTTATGGGCCTCAGAGGGTGAACGCCCACATCCCACATGTTGTGTGTACGTGTGGCGATCTACTTTACAGTTCATGTGCTGGAGTTTGTTTGTACAGCCATGAAAACGCCCGCACACATACACACAGATGTTTTTGTTGCAATGTTTTTAAGTTTTTATATTTGAAAACATGACCATATACTGTACAAAGCTTTTAATTCAATGGTTTGTTTTGGGGGTTTTTTTCGCACGCTGCTGTTTTCTGACTTGTGATGTTTCAGTGACGACAAAGTGGAAAGTTTTTTTTTTTTTACGGTAAATTTCCTCCCATTAAAAATGGAAAAATCAAACTTGGTTCTTTGCTTCTTTTCTCCTGCTGCACAACATCATGATTGCACGTCATTTGTGAGTAACCACTATGCAGCGACATTTGTTGGAGACCAAAGTTAATGTTCAGAAGTGTATCTCGCCTGTATGGAAATGTTGAAGAAAAAATATATTTGCTGCCACCGACGACGACTAGGCACGGCATGCATGCATTTAGCGTCAATTTCTCCACCCAATGTCTACCTTGTGCCGTAGTGTAATATCACGGCATCTGCCAGAACACATTGAAGGCTCCGTAGCGTCACATGTTAGGCAAGTAACACAGGTTGAGGACAAGTTAACTGAGCATTGGTCAAATAAAACATGACAATGTTGAGTGTTGCCTAAAGTTAGTCCTCGATTAAGATTTTCCTCTGTTGAATCTGATTCGTCAGACCAGACCCATCGTTGATTAATCATCTGATATGTCCTATATGTAATTATACAGCTCAATGGCAAATCTTCGGTGACTTTTGCGTGGTTTAAATGCTCGAAAATACATTGGCTTTCAGGGTTTCTGTTAGGTGCCATGTGGCACACGTGTGGCCCTTGTTACACCCCCAGGTGGCTCGGAGCAGCAGGGCGCAACATAAGGCAACGGGTGTAGTACGACAGTGCAATCACACAAGGCACGGAAAAGCATATGCAAGAAGTATTAATATTTATTTACAATAAGCAACACAGGGAGCAAGACGAGCTAAACAGTGGCACCAAACAAAAAGACAATAATAACCTTGTCCCCAACCCCCCTTGTCCCCAAAATACAGCGGGTGCTGCCCACGCTAATCCTAGTGTGTCTACGACGTGATGTAAAACATGTAGACCCCAGGGTATCTAACCCATCCTCTTCTCCCTGTGCACCAAAGAACCACAACAACCAAAGTAACAACTAAAGGGAAGACATTAACACACATGCACATAAGTAAGAAGAAAACACCAAACACAAAAGCTGAGCATAACTAGCAAAAACACTAAACATGAACTCAGCCAAAAAAAAACAGCGCTCTGCCACAGCTCTCCACCAGCATCTGAGAATTCTCCCAACTGAACACAAAGGGACTATTTATAGGGTGGGACTGGTTGATTGCTGATCTGGAACATCTGAGATTAGGAGCGTAGAGAATGAGAACAGAGACAAAAACACACCAAAACAGAACCAAAAGAAAACAGGCTCAAGACGTACATACAAACATACAAACACTGTACATAACAGGCGTGCTTCTGGTTCTTGTTGTCTCAGTAGCTCTCCTATGTTCACTAATGTAATGTTAACACTAATGTAATGTTAACACTAATGTAATGTTAACACTAATGTAATGTTAACACTAATGTAATGTTAACACTAATGTAATGTTACACTAATGTAATGTTAACACTAATGTAATGTTAACACTAATGTAATGTTAACACTAATGTAATGTTAACACTAATGTAATGTTACACTAATGTAATGTTAACACTAATGTAATGTTAACACTAATGTAATGTTAACACTAATGTAATGTTAACACTAATGTAATGTTACACTAATGTAATGTTACACTAATGTAATGTATATCCATCTATCTCTAAATATTGATCTCTATATATCTCTCTATATCTACATCTATAAAGAGACACCAGAGATGAACGGATACTTACAGTACTGGACCAGAATGAATACAACAGCAGCAGCACCACCAGCAGCAATTAATATGGCAATTACAGCAATGATCCAGGGAGGAGCTACAAGGAGAGGAAGTAGAAATGTGTTAGTATGACACACACACACACACACACACACACACACACACACACACACACACACACACACACACACACACACACACACACACACACACACACACACACACACACACACACACACACACACACACAACTTGTTGATTCAGCTATTCAGAATATACTTCTATATTCCTTCTATATACTTGTATATTTATATATACTTCTATATTCCTTCTATATACTTGTATATTTATATATACTTGTATATTTATATATACTTCTATATTCCTTCTATATACTTGTATATTTATATATACTTCTATATTCCTTCTATATACTTGTATATTTATATATACTTCTATATCCTTGTATATTTATATATACTTGTATATTTATATATACTTCTATATACTTGTATATTTATATATCCTTGTATATTTATATATACTTGTATATCCTTGTATATTTATATATCCTTGTATATTCCAGATACATGTATGTATTGGCTCCAGACACACACACTGAGCATAACCCCCTCATCCCTGAACTGCCCTCAGTACACGATGTCACACTGGCATTAAAGACATCAACTCTGTTCTAAGTGAATCCTCTGGAGGGGATTTGGGTGATGGTCTTCACTCAGACACATGAGGTCGAGGGTTGAACCCAGCCGTCGGTTACACCGGACAGATTCTGATTGGAGTTGCATATTAAAGTGCTTTGGGCGTCTTGAAAGGCGCTTTATAAATGCAATGAACAATTATTACAATAATTCCCTCCATGTGACTCAATGTTTGAATACGTACTTGGTGGTGGTGGTACATAGAGAGGATTATCTCTTGGCAGGCTGGACTCGCTGTCCCCCAGGTGCGTGGCCACCTTACAGGTGATGGTCTCAGGCTCTTCAGGTCTGCTGAGGGTCACCTGGTGGTTGTCTGGCCTCCACTCTCCATGGTTTCTCCTCCAGTGGAAGGTGACGGGTCCCAGGTGGAGTGTTTCCACGTAACACATCACAACACAGGGTTGATCCTGGTGACACACGTTGAACCAGAGTTGGGGCGTCGGAGGACTGACTGGGATGGTTGGAAAGAACACACAGAGGAGAGGTGGTGTATTAAATAACACACACACACACACACACACACACACACACACACACACACACACACACACACACACACACACACACACACACACACACACACACACACACACACACACACACACACTTACGGATGACTTGGACTTGATATGTTCTGGCGGTGCCCTTGTCCGTCTCCAGAGAGAAGGTTCCACTGTCAGCTAAGGTCAGGCGGTTGATGTCCAGCTGCAGGGTCTCAATATTCAAATTTGCACGGTTTTTATAACTCCCAAAGTACATCATGTCATCCGGTGCATTCCAGTCCACCACCCAATCTGAGTCCTTTTTCCACCTGATGAATGTGATCGGCTTGTGAACAGTGGAGACGTTGGGCTTCAGGGAGAGAGTTCCACCCTCCATGATATATTTCATTGGTTGAGCTGCAACAGAAACAATATAATAGTTGTGTTGTGGTGAACGTCTCCCCACCACGGTAACACAATAATAAAGAACGTGAACACACCACACATACGCGTTTTCAGGTCAACAATGGGACATTTATTGTTATCAAATGTCATATTTATTTATGTATTGTATGCGTTGCATTTTATTTATTGTTTCTTGAACTTCTGTGACCTACAGTCACAGAAGTTCTCCTGCCACAGCGCACTGGCCCAAAGAAAAAGGCCCTTAGCCCCCCCCCCTACTGGGAGAACACGGGTAGCACTACATATGTCAGCGCAGGGTTAGGTATCTGAAGCTCTCTGACCTGCATAATAATTTGCGCACTCGACTACACATTCTATGAGCTTCTGTTATCACCTACGCGTAATGAAAGGAGTGGTATTACCTGAAGCACGGGTTATCCTGAGTTACTCTGTCGTGACTTCGTTGGACTTCATCGTTTATTGTGCAAAATTGAATGTCGATTATTGTGCGTCTGAAATGTTATGTTTGGTGATCCCTGTCGTCTGCCTTGGCCAGGGCACTCTTGAAAAAAGAGATTTTTCTCTGGTTAAATGCATGATGAATAAAATGTAATGCCAACACCAATCAACCAAGTGAACCACATCAAACGTTACATCACAACAAACTGCATAATGTGCACAAACTACTCTGGTTGCACGCACACACACACACACACGCACACACACACACACACAGGCGGGCGTGAGCCAAACAGCTGTTTATATTCACAGGAGATTGGTACAGTCACTGTTTATCAAACAAACACACAGTTTATGCTCCTATTGGTTTTTCATCATTTGTCCTATTTTGGTTTAATATGAAGGCATACACTGTTACTATTTTGGAGAAATAGCACAGTGTCGCTGTGGATCACTAAAACAGAAATGGAATTACTATCACCCAGGAGTTTGACACCCAGATGAGAGGTCTGCTCTTAAATGTCTACAATATCTGTAGAATGGTTATCTTTACCTCCTCCTCCAGAGGGACATGTCATCTGTGACCTCTTACCATAAGTTGCTTTGAATAAAACACATTATGTACATGGAACACATTCTCCCTCAACACTTCATTTGGGTTTGTACGCTTCTGTAAAGATATTAAGATGGGTTTGACACAAATAACAATTCAATATGTACACGTACATGCATTATAGACAATCTTTGTTTTATTTCGCTCACTATGTACAATACATTTCTTTAATGGCTAGGCACTGGTCATGTTATTCCAACTTGGCAAAATGAATTAAAGTGTAAGTTAACCCCTGTGAGTTAACCCCTGTGAGTTGAGCTGAGAGCTGGGCATGGTTACGACCCCGTAAGTTAGTACAAGTCGTTGAGCATTATGAGCGTTCGAATGAGCGATGTTGTACTGTATATGAAATGTGCCGCACACCTTGGGATTATACTGCAATTGTCTGAGAATCTTAACCCTATAATCTCAGACGTAGCCATCAACCTTAGCCACTCCCAGGACAGGACAACGGACTACGAATGTCACACAAAAAAAATGGGGTTTGAGTTTGGAGCATGGGATGTTCTCAAAGTGGTTGGCAGAGACTGGCAAAAACATAGGATTTTACACGTTTTCTCAGAATTACGGTCTTATTTTAGTAACAGTGACAAAATGGCATAGATTACTATGTTGACGACGGTCATCAAATATATAATACCACACTTAAAAAAAAGAAACACTTTAGGTTCACCATGCCTTTTAAATGCTCGATCGGAATATATATAAACCACCACATGAAAGACGTGACAATATTTTCATCTGAATGGTGGATGGATTGGGTGTTACAGTAACTAGTGGATAAACAGAGCCTGACCTTTGAGTAGTAGATTGAGAAACCTGGGCTTGCTCAGGCATTGTTTCACCGTATGTAAGATATGCAGTATGTGATATATGATACAAATATCTTTTATTCCTGACGCTACTGTTGCTGCACCGAAATGTAGGCCGTACCGACATTTCTGTCGCAATGTCTGTTGCACAACAACATTCACTAACAAAGACTATACGGGCCATAAAGAATACACAGACCATGTAGTCCTTCCGCTTCCGTTTTAAGACTTTTTCTTGCAGTCAATTAAAAGTCAAGTCACATGTGTAAAAACTGCCTCCACACCTTAAGAGTTTAAAATTGTTCTTAAATATAGCCATTCCATATATGGTTGTAAGAACACAAAAATCATCGTGAACAACATACAGTATATATATACACCATCTTCACATTAAACAGTTTGCTCCTGTTTTCTCCATCTGTACATTAATATACAAAATTCAATAAATAAACGACTCTCTCTCTCTCTCTCTCTCTCTCTCTCTCTCTCTCTCTGTGTGTGAGATGATCATAAGTCCACCGTGGCCAGTCTGCTTCCAAAGTACTGGATGAAGATCTCCGGGTGGCCCTTGTAGAACTGTCCCAGCAGCCTCCTCTTCTCCTTGGTGGAGAGCTGAGCGTTCTTGTGGATGCTCTGCAGTAGGGAGCGCAGTTCATTCTGCGTGGTCTTCTGGGCGTTCTCCACGTAGTCCTTACTCGTTATTCTTCTGCAATACGTGGGGCCTGAGCGCCGGAAAAAAACAACGATTTGGATGAGCTATCAGGGGGGGGGGGGAAATTAACTGAAACATCATAGTGTTGTTGTAATGTTGTTGTTTGCAGTCAAACCAACCTGTGATGAGGTCATCCGGATCTTTCCCCCTCACGATGTTCAACAGCCGATCGCTGACCAACCTGTGCAGCGACACGGGGATCTGATGGAGGAAAGGAAAAAGCGACACGTTGTGGTCACACATTGCTCTGATTCGAGACCCCTGCCCCACCACCACCCTCCAAACAGTCGGTTAATACTAGACAGTAATAAAGCAGGTGTCAGTTCACCAAACACACATAAGTCACACACACACACACACACACACACACACACACACACACACGCTTACTTTGAAGAGGTCTCCGTGGTTTTCCACCATGAACAGCACCATCAGGTCCACCTTGCCCTTGGCCAGTCTTCTGCTGTAGACGATCGCTCCCGCAAAAGACCTCTTCACCGCCATTCGGTTCTCCACCTGTTGCGGGACACACAGCGGTGGGGTTAGCAAAGGATACACACACACACACACACACACACACACACACACACACACACACACGCACACACGGGCAACCATTACCATTAGCCAGCGGCTCACCTCTTTGTGGAGCTTGACCTCCTCCGGTTTGGACGCCACGGCCATGAACCTCAGGAGCCTGCGTAGCTCCTCCCTGCTGCGGGGGTCCTGCATCTTCAGACACAGCTGCAGCGCCTCCACCGCCTGCTCCTTCTTCCCGTTGACTAGCCACACACACACACACACACACACGATACACAATACACAAGGATGAATAAACACAAGAGCCATCGCATAGTGCAGACATAAACACATATTTGTTTGTATTATCTCATTCAGCAGACAGTTTTATATCCAAAGTGAGGGGGACTGGGGACAGTGCAGGCTCTGGCCTCCGAGGGGAGAACCCTAAGCAAGAAGCAGACGGTATTGCATGTTACAGGGTCTTGGAAATAAGACCCGTACAGCGAGTGTAATGTGAGGCCCCCTCGGCATGTGTGTGTGGTCACGGTGGGGCCCTATGTGCAATGTGCACGGTCTACCTATAGGGGGCGCCGTGTGCACCGGGGGATCAACCGACCGTCAAATCGGGGATCAATCGACCGTTCCACTCACCCAGGAGCTCCGAGATGCCCGAGTGGATGTCGAATATGTGGTTGCTGAGCAGTGGCGGATGCTGCGTCTGGCCGTAGTGTTTGTCCAGCAGCCCGAACAGCAGCCTCTTGCACTCGGGCTGGTCCTCGGAGCAGGCAGCCAGGCCTCGGCTGACCTCCACCACCAGGCTGTCGGGCAGGAACTCCAGGCAGTCCACGGCGGCTCTCAGCCACTCGTCTGCCCTGCAGGGGTGGGGGGGAGGAGAGAGAGAGAGAGAGAGGAAGTGGTGATGAGTGTTACCAGACGGAGGCAAAAGATCCCAGGGATAAACAGTCAGGAAGAGTGAGTTAGGGATGGACAATTACACACAGACAGACAGGGATAGATAATTAGGGCGAGAGTAAGGGAAAGACTGGCATCTTAGACAGTCAGGGATAGAGAGTTCGGGATATATGGTCGGGGATAGAGAGTTAAGGATGTATAGTCAGGGACATACAGTCAGGGAATGAGAGTTAGAAATAAACAGGGAAAGACATTCAGGGAAAGACAGTTATGGATAGACTTAAATAACATATGTTCTTCATTAGGCTTAAGGGCCTATGATGTGAGATGGGCGGAGGAAGCAAATTAAGCATTTCTTGGCCTTGTGTGAAGCAAATTAAGCATTTCTTGGCCTTGTGTTTTTGCTCAGAGTGGCCTCTTGGCCTTTTTTTTTACGAGTAATACTCGACTACACATCATATCATATAACCAGCCTGCCCACTGCCCAGACTGTAGGGCAGTCAGATACGTATCATATCTCATTGTGCAGCGGCGCTGTTGTCAGGTCTGGTGGTCAGACTGTATGCCCAGCCTGCGTTTGGTTTTCTGCACGTATGTGTATTCATGCACACATGCACACACACACACACACGTACACACACACACACACACACACACACAGACACACACACACACACACATACAGCCTTTCTCTGTTATCTGTCCGAGTGCCCTGAACCTTTTCCAGGAAGGAAGGCGTGTCCAGTCTTTTCTTTCGTATTCTGTCACATGGGCAAAACACCACCACCACTACATCACCACCACATGTTATCCAAAACACTCCTCTGTTCTCCTCCATGTGTCTGACATTTCAACATTTCCCCGCTTACGTTTCCCGATGACATCAATGGGGCATTAAATATGAAACACGAATGAGAAAGGGTTGAACGATATGATAGAAAAAAAGAAAGAAATTGCAATTACTTTTCATGGGAATTGTCATTTCTGCGTCACAATTTTCATTTTCACTGAAAGAACTATGAAAATAGTGTGTTACATCTGTGGAAAAACATTTGAAGGCCAGGCCATCTCTATAGCACTACATACTGTATATAACAGTGTTAAATATGCACATACAATTTAATGTGGACTCGGAGAAGGCTTATGACCGTGTCCCCCGGGGAATCCTGTGGGGGGTACTACGGGAGTATGGGGTACCGGGGCCGTTGGTACGTGCCATTCGGTCCCCGTACGAACAAAGTGCGAGCTGCGTCCGTATTCTCGGCACAAAGTCAAGCATGTTCTCAGTGGGTGTTGGACTCCGCCAAGGTTGCCCCTTGTCACCGATTCTGTTCGTGATCTTCATGGACAGAATCTCAAGGCGCAGCCGAGGTGAGGAGAGTGTCCGGTTTGGGGACCTCAGAATTGCATCTCTGCTCTTTGCAGATGATGTGGTTCTGTTGGCTACATCAGACCGTGACCTCCAGCATGCACTGGGGCGGTTTGCAGCCGAGTGTGAAGCGGTCGGGATGAGAGTCAGCACCTCCAAGTCTGAGGCCATGGTTCTCTGCCGGAAAACGGTGGAGTGTTCCCTCCGGGTTGGGAGTGAGTTGCTGCCTCAAGCGAAGGAGTTCAAGTATCTCGGGGTCTTGTTCACGAGTGAGGGCAAAATGGAGCGGGAGATGGACAGACGGATTGGTGCAGCGTCTGCAGTGATGCGGGCGCTGTACCGGTCCGTTGTGGTGAAGAGGGAGCTGAGCCGGAAGGCGAAGCTCTCGATTTACTGGTCCATCTACGTTCCAACCCTCACCTATGGTCACGAGCTTTGGGTAGTGACCGAAAGAATGAGATCGCGGATACAAGCGGCCGAAATGAGTTTCCTCCGCAGGGTGGCTGGGCTCAGCCTTAGAGATAGGGGCAGCC
>PIJE02004224.1:0-12306 GCA_002895965.2 Coryphaenoides rupestris
AAAAGGAAGAAAAAAAAAGGGAAAGTTCCTCAACGTTTGTATTGTAAATAAACACTCTGTGCTGCATAACTCCGAGTCTGGGTCTTGCGTTTGGGTCCACCACCTGTACACCGTAACACAACCCTGGTCATTGGCTTGCCTTGCCCACACTTTAAAATCACTCTTTAAATGACTTTAAAAAATTGCCATTGTAAAGAGCATATTTACCCTTTTCAAACCCTGTACAACAGTATTCATCATTCATAGATTCTTATTCTTATTATTCGTGGACTTATTTTTATTGTATGTGCGCGCAAACTGTAGTCTAAGCAATGTAAAGGAAAACTGTTCTTTGACATTGTTGCTAGTTATCAGTGGTGACAATGTTCTCTCAATGTGGCTCTCGTATCATTTATATGGCATCGATATCAACCTGCCAAATTACACAAAAACCTCTAATCAATCAAAATTGGCCTACTTTATTCAAGACAGGCAGTTCAAACAATAAAATACATGAAACGGCACGCAGTATCAATCATACAGATACACTTATGTACTTATCATAACCCTTATACCCCAGGCGTATAATTCACAAGCTGACCTCAATGCTGTCACAATGTTGTTACTTCAAGGTGTAAATTTCCCATAGTTTACTAGCACTGGCTGGCTGTGCTGGGATGGGCCTCTTGGCTTTGGTATATATACATACATAGATCTATGTAGTAACCATATCACTTACTACACACTACACTACTCAAGTCAACTGATGAAACAATGCTGTCTGGCTGAGGTAATACCAGCAAATGTCCACTGGAGGTCACCAGTGCACCACAGACCATCAGGACAACAGTGTGCGTCAGTGTGCGTCTGGATTGTATTGGGTACCCTATAGGTGGAATAATTGTGATACAAAGTGTGACACAAAACCTGTGTAGCTTTACGATAATCATTCACTTTGGGCCTACTATTATACTAAAACGATTATTTTATTTGTAATTTTTTGAAAAACTTAGCTTTTGTTTAATCTTTTATTTCGACATGTTTTATTATTTATGTATTTGCTGTCCCAGTGATGGCCATATAACGGCTATAGTTGTGTAACGTGGTCCATGTATGAGCAGGTCACGTTACATACAGACAGGGGTGGCACCAGGGATTTTGGGCCCCATGAAAAAAACTAATTTTAACATAATTTAGACCATTATATATATGGACCCATATAACACTGATACGTTTACTATGTGGTTAAATGAGGTTTGCATGGAGTATCACACTTAAGAGAACATTATTTTCTTCATGTTTGTTGAAGTATTTATGTATTTGTTTGTTGAAGTATTTATTATGCCCTCCATTATATTTTGTTTTATTCTTTTTGATACAAATTTCAGTCTATCAACCAATTTATTTAGCCAATTTTACTGTAGTTATGTCACTAATTACTTAGAAGGAAAGAAATCCAAATAAAAACAAACTTTTAATTTCAGGCTTTTAGCGGGGCCCCCCTCCACTTTGGGCCCTGGGTAGTCAGTCCCACTTTTCCCCCCAGTCCCACATCCCTGCACACAGAGCATGTGCTCAAAGTGCTGAACCAAGCTGTCTCGCAGGCGCATAGTCTTCCAACGGAGGGCCCCTTTTGTACCAGCGCGGCCCCGTTCAGCCAGCGCCGATGATAAAGCACAGTACTTTCAAAGTATCGGCCTAAATAAATAGAAAATGGAAAATCTAACCATTTCAACAATTGGATATATAGTAGCGGCCAGGGGGGGCCGCGCAGATGACGTAGGGGGCCCGAGGGATTATGGGAAATGTTATGTCTGTCACAAGGGTATAAAAAGGGGATGTGGGCAAGCACAATAAAAGGTTGACTCTGGGGTCGTGCGGTGGAGGGGTACAGAGCAACAATACAACGATACTATGCGTCTGACTCGTCTCTTTAGCTCCTCCGTGGCGTTCGCTACAATATAATATTCGACAGGACGCTTATTAATACATCAATCTGACTTGTCGTTCCTATTTCATAGGGTATGGTAGGTAAATGTACAAGTACTAATTACTGAGTAATGATTCAATTAGCCTAGTAATAATAATAAACCCGTTAGAAGGTTAGAACCGCAGCCTACATGACGAGTTCACTGAGGTAGCCGTGAGGACCAATCACACGTGTGCCACACCGCGATGAGAAAGACAACGGGCTTCCACCAAAGAGAAGAGTCTGCGGTTTACACGGCCGCGGTTGGGGGTGCGCTAGTAAAAGTTACATTGTCGTTCATTGGTCTTCATCAGTGGCAGCGTTATCGGCGCTTACATTTGACTTGAACCGTATCCACAGTTAAAGTAAAAGTTCAAAAAATCCATAATAAAGGTAGCCTGGAAATCCAGACCCACATCTAGAAAGCTGTAGGTCTGGTAATGAGCAATGAAAATGGCCCAACTCGAGGGGCGGCACCAAGAATGCGTTTGAAAATATCACTGCACGCAATTGGATAACACTACGACCAATCAGAAGAATACACGGGGTGACGTATCCAGAGCGACGGAAACGAGTTTGTTTTGGAGAATAGTTTGACAGAGAGACGTAAATGTAGCCTAATGGAAATACCACGGAGATACCACTTTGGCAACGCAACGTTAACCTTGTAATATTCTTAGCCAAGGAATATTGAAATAAAGAGATGCAACCGAGTTGTCGTTTATGGATGTTTAATAGCAACTGCGCATGGTACCGAGCATGGGCGTAGAATTTAGTGGGGACGCTGGGGACATGTCCCCACCAATTAACGGAGCACCCCCCCCCATCAGAACCGCAAATTAACGGAGCACCCCCCCCCCATCAGAACCGCAAATTAACAGAGCCCCCCCCCCCCAGACAAAAAATAACATGTTTTCAAAGTCATTAGAACTGTAATGGTTTTATTAAGTAAAAAAAAGTGGTATCGGTGCATCCCTAGTTTGTACAGATACTCAGTCAACATTTTCGATAGCCATCTTGCAATGTTTACTGACTGATTCCGGACTGATTCCATCGCAGCGCTGACGTCATCTGTTTAGCCCGCCTCTGGCCCGCCTATATCAGATACACCGATGTGATTGGTTGATGTTCGAAACAACGGGCATAGCTAATGAGCATGTTACTCGTTACCAGAGTACTCGCTGAGCAAATTCTAATTGTGATCTCGCGAGAACTCTGGATTTCCAGGGTATAATAAAGGTATAATATGAGCAAAATCCTGTCGGCTTACAGCGTGGTGAGGTCTCTCCGGCATAGCTGTGTGTTCAGGAGACTCGGGAAGGCGTGGATGCGGTCCGCCACTCAAGCGTTCAGTGTAAAGGTACATTTTATACATTTTCCGGTCTTTTTCCCTCTTACTGTGCTATGGAGGGTCACTTTATGTGCAGGGTCACCAAGGGTCATCAAGTCAAAGTACTAGCCCATGTAACTGCTGATCCACACCAATACAATACAATTCATGGGGTTTGTATACTAGTATTCCAAAGATGTAAGTACATTTTCCTATCTGACGAATTAACCATACAGTCTACACACAGCATTTAAGCTTTTAATTATTGCCCTTCTCTTCTAAATCACACAAATGGCGCCGTACGTGATGGCTGCCGTGTTGCGAGCTCTCGTAAGCCGACGAGGTTTTTTGTTATTTATTCTTTTAATTGCGACTATCTTTGCACAAGAAGTTAGCAGCAAGTTCACTTACGACAGTTGTACACTTCTGGAGATTAGAACGACAGTCGCTCGCCGCCTACCGGAGTTTTTCAAGTCTTTCGACTCGGACGTCCCGCCCGGAGTCGCGGCTGGATTATCTCCGTCCATTTTAGGCGCGATCACACGCAGGCGTCGCCGACGGAGAGGGAAGCGAGCCGGCGTGCTGGTCAGGCTGAGACGTCGTGCCAATCGACCTCCACTACCCACCATTCTGCTGGCTAATGTACAGTCTCTGGACAATAAGTTATGCGAGCTACAGGCTCGTATACAATTCCACCGGGAAACAAGGACAACTGCATCATCTGCCTGACGGAGACATGGATGTCGGAGGGGGTTGCCGACTCAGCCATCGAGCCGACAGGATTTTCCGTCCACCGCGCGGACAGAACAAAGACTCTCTCCGGTAAAGATCGTGGAGGGGGGGTCTGTCTCATGATTAACAGATCTTGGTGCAACCAGAGTCATGTGCAGACCCTCAAGTCTTTCTGTTCCCCGGACCTGGAGTACCTGATGCTTATGTGCCGACCATTCTGGCTACCGCGGGAGTTTACAGCAGTAACCGTGACTGCTGTGTACATTCCCCCTCAAGCCAACACGGACATAGCGCTGAAGGAACTTTATGGGGCTATCAGCGAACAGGAGTCGGCTCACCCGGAGGCTGCTTTCATTGTGCCGGGGGACTTCAATAAGGCGAACCTGAAGAAAGTTCTCCCGAAGTTCTACCAACACATCACATTTTGTAGTTATATTCTATTTTGTATTCTTTTATAATTACTGTCGGCTGTCGGGCGTTTTGCACAAAAAGTTTTTCACTCACTGCTTATACTCACGTGTAAATAGTGAAGTGACAATAAAATACTTGAAACTTGAAACAAATGTTATATACAGATGTATCTATCATGACCCATATGGCCCATAGGCAAATAATAATGTAGGCTATACTACACTGTGCCAAGCTGGGGCCTCAGAAATGTCCTCATACCAAAGCCCACAGACTCATTGAGCTATGTGTTTCTTTATCCACTGTATTCTGTAAAAACCAACTCTCTCTCACTGTATCTATGTGTCTCTCCCTCACCCCCCACCCCCAGGCCCAGACTGCCAACCTGGTCCTAGAGGATGGGACCACGATGAAGGGTTTCTCCTTTGGCCATGGGTCTTCCACCACGGGGGAGCTGGTCTTCAACACTGACCTTGTTGGGTAAGAAGGAGACCACCAGAGAGCGGACCAGTGAAGACAATGTCATGAAAAATGCAATATCAGCCTTGTTAGAAAAGCCTGTTAGAACCCCACCCCCCCATAGAATGCCGCTGCCAGGTCTTAGGGTTTACGTTGCTGACCGTATGTATCAAGAGACCCTGGCTACATGCCATGTAAGTGGCTTTCACTGCTGACTAAATCAGTTTTATGTAGAGTGACATGTGGACATGTTATGCAAGCAGAGCAGGTGGTAAACTGTGTGGCCTGTCAGCCTCACTCTCCTTGAGTGTGTGTGTGTGTGTGTGTGTGCGTGTGTGTTTATGGTGATGACTGGTTTAACCTGTGTGCCCTGATTGGCCGAGGCACCCCAGGTGTTCAGCCTCACCCACCCCCAGACTCTCATCAGCCTTTATTCTAATTGGCCTTCAAGTCAAGTAAATTTTATTTGTATAGCCCTTAATCACAATACAGTCTCAAAGGGCTTTACAGGCCATATGATTATGGGCCATCAAGGAAGAAATCTGGAGAAGGAACGCAGAGTGGGGGATCCCTCCTTCCAGGGACGGTTCGTTTCGGAGTGCAATGGGTGTCATACGGGCAGAAAAAGTAGAAACAACTGACTGCGTGGCCTCCGGTACTGCTGCTGCTTTTCTGAGAAGCGCACACCCAATCAACTTCACACTGCACTTCCTGGGGTCCTTCTCGGCAATACACACCAGTGCCCGTCCTGTGTCCGTTCCGTGCCTATTGGGAACGGGCTGGTTGCTTGCATCTTTTTAGAGAACCACTTCACATTTGACACTGCCCTTCCTCGGGTCCTCGGCAATAAACCTGCCAAGTTTTAAGTGGATCAGATGAAAGATTGTTGAGAAAATCAAATTCCAGACAGACATACATACAGACATGCATAGATAGACTTCTATTATGGTGTACCACTCACACAATGTTACAATGCTATGTTAAGGTAAAGCTGAAGCAGAATAAATTTGTTTCAAAGATGTCCTTTTTCTGTTTCCTAACTCTCTAACCGGAATTATCGCCCATATTGACCGCCTCAACCTGTGTTATCCTGACGGAAGTGTGTAAACATCCAACTTTACAACCCTAATGATTTGAACCCAAACCCTGGGACAAGGAGCTAATCCCCTACCGCTAGACAATGAGGGCGTATTGCACTTAATGTTGAAAGGTAATGTAGAAGAGGTATTGCACATGACATTAAGAATATTGCAGACGATGATGAGAGGAGATGAGAGGTAGTATTGCAGGTAATATTTAGAGATAACATATTCATAATATTAATATAATAATATTGCACATGATAGTAATATTAATATTGCACGTAATACTGAGAAAAATGCACATGATGTTGAAAGGTAAGATTGCACATGATAATGCTGTGTTCATTGTCAAGGTCAAGGTCAGCTTTATTTATATAGCACATTTAAAATCAACCGAAGTTGCACCAAAGTGCTTTACAGTATAAAAAGACAAATACAAAATACAAGTGCACAAGTCAATGTAATACAATACAATAAATAAACAGGACCAGGGATGCATGACTTAACAAGCCTCATAAGGCCAGTGAAAACAAGTGAGTCTTTAGCTGTGACTTAAAAATCTCTAGGGTCTGGGCAGACCGAACTTGTAGTGGCAGACTATTCCACAACTTTGGGGCAGTCACCGCAAAAGCTTGGTCGCCTTTAGTCATTAGCCTAGATGTAACACTTACCTCGAGTGGTAGATAAGTAATGCTATATTAGGACCAGTGACTAGGCTCGTAGGGAGCAGAAGTAGTTAAAACAGTAATAATAGCAAAATAATATCAGGCACACCACAGACCATCAAGTAAGTTTTAAATGCCGGCTTGTTTATATAAAGTAGAGAGAGTAAAATACATTGGTACCACATCAGACATAATAGACAGACAATATAAAGAACAAGAAAAATTCCAGGGAAATTTTGAGGGTGCCTGCTAAGCAAGCAATAACACACACACACACACACACACACAGATGTGTAGGAGAGGAGTAGAGACACAGATGTGTAGGGGAGGAGTAGAGAGATACACGTATGTACTTTGAAGTAATGTTTCATTAGCACACCAACAATACCTAAAAATAAAACTGTACTTTTGTATTAGCAAGGTCATTACTAGGTCTTGATCTTAAATCAACAATTACATACACAAAGCACACACACAGCATAAACACAACATTAAATACATAGGCCTGTACTCAAAAACACACACACACACACACACACACACAGGCGCGATGAGGGGGCGTGGCTATGGTGTCACTGCCATTGGCGCCACATAACAAGCGGGACAAAAACTGCTTCGTCATTGTTGTCATGTCAGCTGATTCGGTGGGGAGCCCTGTCATTTCGAGGCTCATAAATCAAAAAGTATAAGTCTGTTTGTTTCCATAGTTACATATATGTGACCGTCACAAGTGTACCTACATTTTGATGTATAGATTACGTATGTGGAGTTAATATTGTGGGCGGGATGGCAGTTTTAAAAATATATATATATTTTTTTTTCGTCTGCTCTCCGCTCTAACCTGACGTCACCCGCTCTGACCGGCGCAATACACACCCATGTTAAACTGTCTGAGGAGCTGAAAAATCAATTAAGTTTGAACTGTAATTGTGTCAAAAGTATGAATGTTATGAAAATTGTGAAATCATGTGTGAATTAATCCAAGTTTCCTGAACGTTTTAATGTTTGAATGGAGTTTCTACCTGAATGTATGAATGAATGGGAAGAGGTTGAATATGAGTGGTTTTGGACACATTTTGAACACTCACCCCCATTCATTTCAATGGGGCAAAAATGCTGTTAAATGTTGAATATTTCGGAAAGTAATAATGGTATGTACAAACAAAGTAGTAGCACTCGATTCCCGGTCAAGGCGCACGTTTTGATGTATTTTTTGCGTGTGTGCTGGCAACGCTGTGAGACTAGTTCCGCGCCGAAAATGTGTACGGAAGAATAATAAAAAAGATAAGTATGCAGGAGAGTAATAGTGTGCTTTGCATTGCAAAGGCACCCTAATTGTTGTGACCCAGACACGAACAGGAGTCAGTGAGTGAACAGAGGGAGAGACAGACACCAATATAGGTTCCACGGATATTTAATGAATATATAGGGAACGTGACTAGTAGGAACAAAGGGGTCTCCTATATATATATATATATATATTTATAATCTATAACTATAATACCTATCAAAAACAATATATATATATATATCTATAATACCTATCTAAAACAATATATATATATCTATCTATAAATAACTAATAGAATTCCAAAAGGGAAGGAAACTACTCTAACAAACAAATATACTTAGCAAGGGGGCTTAAGGAGAGTCGGGGGCAGTCCGGTGGTCAGGGGGTTCTATGGGGGTCCGTCCGCGGGAAAAGGGGAGTCCAGGTGGAGGCGCGTGGAGAGGGTCCGAGGAGGGCAGGGGTCCGTAGAATGACGAGGGAGACACTGGAGCGAGGAGGACACGGGATCGACGAGGGTATTCACGGAGACGAGGAAGACGTAGGAGCGAGGAAGGAGAACACCGGGGAGCTAGTGACGCGGGGGTAGTACGTTCTAGCAAAGTTTCATTGTTCAGGACGGGCTTAAGTATCTGTGGTGTCTTGATTATAATCCGCCACACCTGGCGCCCCACGGACTCGCCTCCGCAGGGCGTGTCTCGCTCGCTCGGGAGTCTCGGGATTGTTCGGGCTGGGATCCCGAGCCGCTGATGATGACGCGGTGCGCTCTGGGGAGGAGCGCACCATAACACTAATAACTAGAAAAATTCCAGGGAAATTTTGAGGGTGCCTACTAAGCGAGCAATAACACACACACACACACATACACACACGCACAAAGATGTGTAGGCGTAGAGAGATACACGTATGTACTTTGAAGTAATGTTTCATTAGCACACTAACAATACCTAAAAATAAAACGGTACTTTTGTATTAGCAAGGTCATTACTAGGTCTTGATCTTAAATCAACAATTACATACACAAAGCACACACACAGCATAAACACAACATTAAATACATAGGCCTATACTCAAAAACACACACACACACAGTATACAGACAAAAAAATAGATTGTGTGTTAGAGGAAATTACGGCCACACCCCTTCTCACACGTGTGTGGGGCGTGGCTATGGCGTCACCGCCATTGGCGCGACGAGGGGGCGTGGCTGTGGCGTCACCGCCATTGGCAAGCAATAAACACACACACACACAGATGTGTAGGAGAGGAGTAGAGAGATACACGTATGTACTTTGAAGTAATGTTTCATTAGCACACTAACAATACCTAAAAATAAAACTGTACTTTTGTATTAGCAAGGTCATTACTAGGTCTTGATCTTAAATCAACAATTGCATACACAAAGCACACACACAGCATAAACACAACATTAAATACATAGGCCTATACTCAAAAACACACACACACACACACACACACACACACAGCATAAACGCCCCCTAAACACACGTGTGTGTGTCTCTGTGTTTGGCGAGGGGGCGTGGCTACGGCATCACCGCCATAGCCACGCCCCTTCTGTGTGCGCGATGAGGGGGCGTGGCTATGGTGTCACTGCCATTGGCGCCACATAACAAGCGGGACAAAAACTGCTTCGTCATTGTTGTCATGTAATTTAATGAGATAATACGGTGGGGACTCCTGTCATTTCGAGGCTCATAAATCAAAAAGTGTAAGTCCGTTTGTTTCCATAGTTACATATATGTGACCGTCACGAGTGTACCTACATTTTGATGTATAGATTACGTATGTGGAGTTAATATTGTGGGCGGGATGGCAGTTTTAAAATGGCGTGATCAGTGGTGGAGTCCTTCTGTTGCAGGAGGGTGACAGACGCCATTTTGACACCATTTTGATTGGCACCATTTTGGCACAACATAAAACACAACATAAAATACATAGGCCTATACTCAAAAACACACACACACACACACAGCATAAACGCCCCCTAAACACACGTGTGTCTCTCTGTGTTTGGCGAGGGGGCGTGGCTACGGCATCACCGCCATAGCCACGCCCCTTCTGTGTGCGCGATGAGGGGGCGTGGCTTTGGCGTCGCCGCCATTGGCCCGATGAGGGGGCGTGGCTATGGCGGTGACGCCAAAGCCACGCCCCTTCTGTGTGCGCAACGAGGGGGCGTGGCTATGGCGTCACCGCCATTGGCGCGATGAGTAATTAGTGACATAACTACAGTAAAATTGGCTAAATAAATTGGTTGATAGACTGAAATTTGTATCAAAAAGAATAAAACAAAATATAATGGAGGGCATAATAAATACTTCAACAAACAAATACATAAATACTTCAACAAACATGAAGAAAATAATGTTCTCTTAAGTGTGATACTCCATGCAAACCTCATTTAACCACATAGTAAACGTATCAGTGTTATATGGGTCCATATATATAATGGTCTAAATTATGTTAAAATTAGTTTTTTTCATGGGGCCCAAAATCCCTGGTGCCACCCCTGTCTGTATGTAACGTGACCTGCTCATACATGGACCACGTTACACAACTATAGCCGTTATATGGCCATCACTGGGACAGCAAATACATAAATAATAAAACATGTCGAAATAAAAGATTAAACAAAAGCTAAGTTTTTCAAAAAATTACAAATAAAATAATCGTTTTAGTATAATAGTAGGCCCAAAGTGAATGATTATCGTAAAGCTACACAGGTTTTGTGTCACACTTTGTATCACAATTATTCCACCTATAGGGTACCCAATACAATCCAGACGCACACTGACGCACACTGTTGTCCTGATGGTCTGTGGTGCACTGGTGACCTCCAGTGGACATTTGCTGGTATTACCTCAGCCAGACAGCATTGTTTCATCAGTTGACTTGAGTAGTGTAGTGTGTAGTAAGTGATATGGTTACTACATAGATCTATGTATGTATGTATATATACCAAAGCCAAGAGGCCCATCCCAGCACAGCCAGCCAGTGCTAGTAAACTATGGGAAATTTACACCTTGAAGTAACAACATTGTGACAGCATTGAGGTCAGCTTGTGAATTATACGCCTGGGGTATAAGGGTTATGATAAGTACATAAGTGTATCTGTATGATTGATACTGCGTGCCGTTTCATGTATTTTATTGTTTGAACTGCCTGTCTTGAATAAAGTAGGCCAATTTTGATTGATTAGAGGTTTTTGTGTAATTTGGCAGGTTGATATCGATGCCATATAAATGATACGAGAGCCACATTGAGAGAACATTGTCACCACTGATAACTAGCAACAATGTCAAAGAACAGTTTTCCTTTACATTGCTTAGACTACAGTTTGCGCGCACATACAATAAAAATAAGTCCACGAATAATAAGAATAAGAATCTATGAATGATGAATACTGTTGTACAGGGTTTGAAAAGGGTAAATATGCTCTTTACAATGGCAATTTTTTAAAGTCATTTAAAGAGTGATTTTAAAGTGTGGGCAAGGCAAGCCAATGACCAGGGTTGTGTTACGGTGTACAGGTGGTGGACCCAAACGCAAGACCCAGACTCGGAGTTATGCAGCACAGAGTGTTTATTTACAATACAAACGGTGAGGAACCGGGAGTGAAGCCAGCGGGACGGGTGGTGAGCGCGGCAGGCAGATGCGGGGACCCAGGGATGGCTGCGACCTAGCAGCAGGAACCGGCAGGGGCTGCTGCGGTCCAGCCGGGACCGGGACCAGGGATGGCTGCGACCTAGCAGCAGGAACCGGAGGCCGCTGCGGATGGCTGCGACCCAGCAGCGGGAAACAGGAACTGCTGCGGTCCAGCCGGGACCGGGACCAGGAATGGCTGCGACCTAGCAGCAGGAACCGGCAGGGGCTGCTGCGGTCCAGCCGGGACCGGGACCAGGGATGGCTGCGACCTAGCAGCAGGAACCGGGGGCTGCTGCGGTCCAGCCGGGACCGGGACCAGGGATGGCTGCGACCTAGCAGCAGGAACCGGAGGGCCGCTGAAGGCTGCGACCAAGCAGCAGGAACCGGAGGCGGCTGCGGTACCAGCCGGGAGCGGGACCAGGGATGGCTGCGACCTAGCAGCAGGAACCGGAGGTTGCTGCGGTCCTTCCGGGACCCGGGATGGCTGCGACCTAGCAGCAGGAACCGGAGGCCACTGCGGATGGCTGCGACCCAGCAGCGGGAAACAGGAACTGCTGCGGTCCAGCCGGGACCGGGACCAGGAATGGCTGCGACCTAGCAGCAGGAACCGGAGGCTGCTGCGGTCCAGCCGGGACCGGGACCAGGGATGGCTGCGACCTAGCAGCAGGAACCGGAGGTTGCTGCGGTCCAACCGGGACCCGGGATGGCTGCGACCTCAGCCGGAACCGGCA
>PIJE02004224.1:12575-28093 GCA_002895965.2 Coryphaenoides rupestris
CCCAGCAGGTGCTGCGGGTACTGCTGGCCGCCGCGGACGCGAGGGGCCGACTGGCTGCGACCTAGCAGCAGGAACCGGAGTGCGCGGTCCAGCCGGGACCGGGAGTGGCTGCGACCTAGCAGCAGGAACCGGAGGCTGCTGCGGTCCAGCCGGGACCGGGACCAGGGATGGCTGCGACCTAGCAGCAGGAACCGGAGGCTGCTGCGGTCCAGCCGGGACCGGGACCAGGGATGGCTGCGACCTAGCAGCAGGAACCGGAGGCTGCTGCGGTCCAGCCGGGACCGGGACCAGGGATGGCTGCGACCTAGCAGCAGGAACCGGAGGCCGCTGCGGTCCAGCCGGGACCGGGACCAGGGATGGCTGCGACCCAGCAGCGGGAAACAGGGGCTGCTGCGGTCCAACCGGGACCCGGGATGGCTGCGACCCAGCAGCGGGAAACAGGGGCTGCTGCGGTCCAACCCGGGACCCAGGGGTTGCCTGCCTCGACGCCTGCGAGCCTGCTGGACACTACGAGGCCCCCCCAGGGCCAGGCGGGTTCCCAGGTACCTCGGCGACTGCTGCGGTCCAACCGGGACCCGGGATGGCTGCGACCGGGCAGCGGGAAACCGAGGCTGTTGTGGTCCAACCCGGGACCCGGGAGCCAGGGGTTGCCTGCCTCGATGCCTGCAAGCCTGCTGGACACTACGAGGCCCCCCCAGGGCCAGGTGGGTTCCCAGGTAGCTCGGCGAATGCTGAGTCTTATACTTCGGCAGCGGCTCACACCGGATGCCAAGGTACTGCCATAAGCTGATGAACTCCGAGCCTGAGTCTCCTGAGTCCATGTTTGGTCGGATCATTCTGTTACAGGGTACGGGTGGTGGACCCAAACGCAAGACCCAGACTCGGAGTTATGCAGCACAGAGTGTTTATTTACACTCTGTGCAACAAACGGTGAGGAACCGGGAGTGAAGCCAGCGGGACGGGTAGTGAGCGCGGCAGGCAGATGCGGGAACCGGCAGGCAGGGAGAGACGGGCAGACAGGTCGGCAGGGAGATGATCGGCTGGCTGGAGACGATCGAGAGCCATGCGGGTAGAATCAACAGTAGCGGCAACAGGTAGTATTTGCAACAATGATCCGATGACGAGTGGGTGGAAAGCCGGGGTTTTTATACTGTGACTAATTGCTGATAGATGGCAGGCGCGAGCGCAGCGCAGGTGCCGCTAATGACGCTGGGGCGGCACCGGAGCCCGAAGCCACGCCCACCAACACCGTGAGCCCGGAGACACGGTCGAGACCGTGACAGGTTGTCTGTTACTATTCTTAGAAAGCAATGCCCCTCCCCAAATGCAGCACTTGCAATAAAAAATAATACACTCACAGATGGAAAAAAAAAACTGCAAGGTGATGATTTATTGTTGGGAGGCTGTGATTAGTGACTTTTAAGCAACTCTTAGCCATTGGCTGGCCGATGACCTAATGAGGCCCAACGTCTGTTAACAGTGAAATGGACTCTGCATTGTCAGAGAGCCCCAGTGCAGACATCCGTGGTCCTAAAGAGATTCATCTGGGATTATTCTCATCTTCTGACCTGCTCTCCAACTTGAGCAATGATGCTGTTGAAATATTAAGATCGGTTTTTGCCAAAATGCCGTCCCAGTACCCATCACGTTTAAGAGCTGTATCGTTTCCATGCAAAGTGAAACAAGCAAGAAGGAAATTAGTTTTCGAACACCAGCGATTACACAAAGGTGATGACTTTGTCAACATTTACAAATGTAGTCCTAATTGTTTAATCATGAATTTGCAAAGCCATTTTATGTGCATACATTGTTTGCACATTGTTTTGAGGATAGTGTGTTAAACCAATGGCAGGTTTGTAACAGTTTTTGGATGTGAACTGTTTCCATAGAATTATTGTAATTATCTTATATTTCTCATTCTTCGTTGGTAACTACTTGAAGATGTGATTGTGTGTTCACGACTGTACTTAAAGTATCGTGCTTCCAGCCATTACACAAGACTATCTGAGACTGTGAAGGGCCTATTGAACTATTGAACAGTGAAGGACGCTGATTCACTGTCCTTTCCCCACCTCTGAGAGCAGCTTCCCTGCGGGGAGCTCACAGTAATGTCTTCAATGTTTGGGGTAAGCCCTCATAGCGGAGCCTCAAGCGCCAAGTCAAGACGATCCCCAGTAATCTCCAAGTCATGGGAGGAGGGAGGCTGCCAGGAAGTGTCTTCGATGCCTCTCTCTCTCTCTCTCTCTCTCTCTCTCTCTCTCTGGGTACTGATGCAGAGTCACGCTCAAAAAAGGCCAGCCGAGTACTTAGGTTTGCCCCAACCCAATCCCTGTCTGGCCCTGTGAGAGAGAGAGAGAGAGAGAGAGAGAGAGAGAGAGAGAAAGCACAGGCCACCGAGACTGCATCAGCCCCCCCTTAAGGAGCCATGGCCCCCACCCACTTAAATCCCAAGAAACTTCACACCTCTACGCAGGCGGCTATAAATAGTCCCCATCTGTCCCTGCAGGCTCGGTTACAGCTTTGTTCCGTTTTGGAGTGCTTGGGTTTTGGGGGTGGGGCGGTGGGTATAGGGGGGTGGGGGCAGTGATGGTGACATGGAATGAAGGAAAGACTCAACAGCGGGGTGGGGGGGGGGATCCAAATTGTACTCTCTAGTCATCTCAGAAGCCTGTCTGGCTGCCTTTATACCTAATATATGTGTGTATATCCCGTGGGCACATAAATGAACACTCACCTCATTTCTTTGGCACACATACAAACAGAGGAGTAGAAGGCCAGGGAGTTTGTGGCATCCGCTGTCTTAAGAATAGTATGGGTGGCTCACCGGGTTAAGGCGCGTACCATAAGGCTAGTCCTTGCAGCGTCACGGGTTCGAATCCGGCTCGTGCCCTTTGCTGCATGTCTTCCCCCATCTCTCCCACCTTTACTGTCCTCTACAATAAAGCTGAAAAAATGCCCTCCCAAAAAAAAAAAATTATATAAGAATAGTATGGGTGCTGGGCAGCACCTTGCACAATGGATTCAACACTCGAAGGACATCTGAACCACTTCCTTCGATCCGGCTACACCCTGTTGTTCAACCCCGTGAGACCTTTAAGAACAACGGGTTCTATTGTCTGGGTGAACGTGTTGGAGTATTTTTTGTGTGTGTGTGTGTGTGTGTGTGTGTGTGTGTGTGTGTGTGAGTGTGTAGTGTGTGTGTGTGTGTGTGTGTGTGTGTGTGTGTGTGTGTGTGTGTGTGTGTGTGTGTGTATAGACACGACCATTTCCTGGATGCGTGGATACGTGCAATGTCTACCGCAAGGCGTCCACGGCACATAGTCACCCTACAGGCAATAATAACAACTGGATGTGGAAGCTGCCGCACAACTATAAGACCTTTGTAATGTCTAGCACCACGTACTACCGCTCCAACGTGGGGATGACGAGTGTGTGACTTCATGTGACCGTCAAGGCTGAGACGCAACCTTAAGAGTGACCACTGTAGCGTGGAACCATTGCAATGTATCTATATCTATATACAGTATATCTTGAATCTGTATATATATACAGCATATATATACATATATACACACGTGTGAATTCTATGATTCAGTTCTAAATGTTTGCATGTATTATTGCGATTACATTGTATTATGTATTTTCTCAGACCCTGTGTTCAAATTAAAGTTTACCTTCCTTACCAAACGTTTGAGCATCTCACATTGTGCATCTCTCCATTCAGACTCAAATATCTATAGAGATCATTTGGACTTTTCAAAATTTGCCACCACATTATAAACGCAAAGGATTGGACACCACCAGTACCACCACCAGCACCACCAATTTCTAGTGGTGCTGAGAATTTCTTCCTTTCCACGCACATTTCTGAAATTGCAAGTGGAGCGCAGGCCTCTCGATCGCCGGGCCCTGCTAAACTTTCAGTGGTATTTTATATATGCTTCCCCTGGTCCAGCCAATCGCCTGCCAACTGTGCAATAACTGTTGGCTGTGAGCGGTAATGACTGTAAGCGATACACCAATGATGTGCGTCCCCTCTCGGGAGCCGACCTGCCACGGCCTTGTTTTTACTGTTACTGTTCCAGCTGAAAGCCTCTATAGCTTCAGCTTTAAGAGACTGGATTGACTTGAAGACTGGATTGACCTTGTACGGATACTGCGTGGCTTTTTGCCTGGTGCTGGCCATGTGGCTGGTATTATTAAAATGTCAAAGGAAAACATGTTTGCTCGAGGGTCACTGGCAGAGATGACTTCAATGCACCGATGCGTAACTTGGATGGACTACGTGCCAGCGTGATGAAGTGTCTTTAGAGCCCCGGTGACACTTGAAGACACCGGCTCCCGTCACCGCCTAACTTATTTGACCTGGCTGACCAGGCGGGCTGTTCTGTTCTGTATAGTTAGGAATATTGGCTTGTGGCATTAAAACGGTGACTACAGTGATGTGATTGCAAAAAAACCAAAATAAAACAGGAAAAAGAAACACAGCCGTTAACAATAAGCGCTTGGTTCTAATCTGCTTCTGTGACGCTGCTGAAAACATGAAGACCTTAAGGGAGACAGGTGGGGAACAAGGTTGCCCCTGTGCAAAAGAGAGAGAGAGGGAGAGAGAGAGAGCCAGAGCCCATAGGACAGCTGAGAGAGCCCCCCCCCCACACACACACACACACACACACACACACACACACATACCCTCCTCCCCCCCTTGCCTTCTTCCGTCCCCCCTCTAAGAGGGAAATAGCTTTTATTTCTCTATTATCTTTCATTTATGTTTTTTTAATTGCACCTGTATTTCATTTGTGAAGCAGTTTTGGTGGAAGAGGGTATTTCCTGCGTATTGTTTATGGCTAAATGGGCATATATACACCCGAAAATGGTATTGTAAAGCACACAGCGTGGTGAATGTATAACATGTGTAAAGTATGATGAATGTGTCATTAAAGGTGCCGATGTAGTTTGAATGATTGTGTGTTTGTTCATGTTCATTGCATTGTTTGGTTGGAGGTAGCACTGTGGGGACAGTTCCGTTTGAGAAATGTATAATCGTTCATGGATACAGTGCTATGTATTTGGTTATGTTTTATTTAATTTATTTATTTTATGGTATCTCTAAATGTGTTTAATGGGTTAAAGTGGCTTCGCTGAGTTATAGCTTGGTGTAAATTAACCTGTGGAAAAACTGAGAACTGCTAAATGGCCATGTTCTATACAACAGGGACTAAAGCAAAGTTTACAACACATATGTTTGATACCTGAAGTATGATTTGTTGGGAACAATAAATCCTCCTGCCGAGACATTAACACCAGCTCGACGTGTGTTGTTTCTACTTTGTACCACAGCACAGCTATACCCGGCTACGCAGTGGGTTTGCCACTGGCCCAGGTACCCCTAGGCCAGTAATCCTCCACAACATCTTCCACACAAATGAAGGTGCTGCTGGTGGTGCTGGTGGTTCTTGGTCAGTGTTACCCACTGAGTGCTATAGAGGCGCAAAACTAATTGGATGCTTTGTCGTTGTGTTGACTGAACACTGAACAGTTTCCCTGTTTATCTCAAGACCTGCTTCCTAAGTCAGGTCTGCATCATATATATCTCTATAGATAATATATATATGTCCCTTTCACCCACACTGGTGTATTCTCCATATATGTTTACTTCTTAACTGTTATGCAGTCACCTTTTAAATATGCAAATATGAAGGTGAGGTTACATGCCACACGTAGTGCTCTCAAGATATGTCTGTGAGAGGGTCAGTTCTAAAAGTGACCCTTGTCTCCCTGAATTCTTCACTCCCCTATGTATCCTATAGGCCTATTCTCAGGGGTAATTTGTTATGACCCTACATAGACAGGCTGACAGGGCACAAAAAAGAAGTAGCACACATGTTAAATGTTAAACTTAGTGGTGTCTACAGTGGGAGTCGCTAAAACCTTACAAATTCGGTGTAACCATGACGAAAACTATTGCGATTGTGAGAAATCGGTTCCGTCGCAAGAGACCGACGCGCCACTGCTTCCCATGCGTCTGTGACGAATTGATAATTTCTATCAAACATGTACTTAGATTGGAGCTGAATCTGAATGTTTGACTGACGTGAACTGCCGTTTGCCATTTAATTGTGTTATGAAATGAAGTCAAGTTGAGATGTATGATGATAGGTTATCATAATAAATTATCCTATTAACTATCAATGGGCCCGTTGCTGCGCAAAGGTGCGCAAAAATCAATTAAATTCAATTACATTTTATTTGTATAGCCCTTAATCACAAGACAGTCTCAAAGTGCTTTAAATCGCGTGATATTGCGCACAAATGTTGCATTGCGAGGAACCACAGTTGCCCAATGACCCAAAACAACCTTTTAGATCGTAAATGTTTTTTTCCCAGGCTTGATAATAAACAGCAGACCTATCTGGAGTATAGGGTCGGCCCCCCTATGCCATCTAGAGAGGGCCCCCCCCCCTGTCCAATCCTGGCCCCAGCACCTCTCTGACGGGGCCCAGGGGCCACACCGTGCCCTCATATATAAACGCCCAGGCTAACACAGTGACATAACAGAACAAAAAAGATGGCACCCAAAAAGGACGTTAAGGCTCCCGTCAAGAAGGCCGAGCCCGCACCCGCACCCGCACCCGAGCCCGCACCCGGACCCCCACCCGCACCCACCGTGGACCTGTCCGCCGTCAAGGTTAGTACACACTCTGTTAGGGACGCACCCAAAAACTGTAGTTCAGAAACCAAAAGAATGTTAACTGTTCATTAAGTTGATGATGATGATGATTGGTGATGATGATATTGCAATATTCTTATGTGCAATACTTCTTCTCAATATTATCCTTGCAATATTACCATGCTACATTACCTTTCATCATTATGTGCAATATTCTTAATATTCTTAAGATCATGTGCAATACTTCCTCTTACCATTATTATTATTACCCATATATTACACTTCAATTATGGCCAAATTATTTTTCGACTTAATATCTTATCTTACCTATATTTGTATACTTCTCCGAGAACTTACTGTACATTTGTAAATCTGTTATTTTATTTATATTATTCTATGCTATGCTTGTTATGCAACCTGGCACAAGAATTTCCTTCGGGATCAATAAAGTTCTATCTTATCTTATCTTATGATGATCAATTACCGTTGTGTTAATTGAGTGCCACATTGTAAGTGAGCTATGAAAGTGATTTCTGAATTGTTTTTGTTATGGGCTATAGGCACGTTTATCGGCAAGTTTTCTGGTGTTACACACGTACTGATTGGCCTGAATCGGCGCACCAGTTAAAACAAGTGCGCCAAACGGGCCCCTCAGTATGGACCAGTAGTACCAGTAGCACCAGTACAAAGGATAGTGGTGGTGGCCCCTCATCCGAAACCACGCCCATCGAGTTTGGTGATTGGACTTAGGGGCCCGACGCCTTTCGTGGCCAAAACCAAATGAGGAGATGTTAACGCGCCTAAACATGGACCTCTGCGTATCAATGACCTCCGTCTGACTACACGGAGCTAATTTTGGCTGATACGCTGCGTAAAAAATACGTCCGCCTTCCTGGTGGAGACGCCATGTGCGCGTCATGCGTCAAAAGCGCGCGCGCACACACACACACACACACACACACACACACACACACACACACACACACAGAGAGAGAGATGAGTGACGTGTGGTGGATCGAGGTCGTCATTATAATATATATTTTTGGGGGGACACATCCATTATTAAAATATGCAAAAAATGCCCCCCCCCCCCTCCTTTGATATAAAAGTATAATAATAAAATTAGACTGTGGTGCCACAGGCAGCTCTTGATATGCATCCGTTCAAGTCTATGCTTTGTGAGGTGTTTCCTATCAAAGGTGCCCATACCTGGTGCACCTTTGATACCAGATGTGTACCTGACTCCCATGGATATCTTGCGTTGGTCTCTAGGTTGACTTCTCCGCAGACCAGCTGGATGGTGAGTACACTTTTTCATCACATATCATAAAATAATAATACATTAAAAAAATCCAACAATTTAGGCCTATTGTAGTGACTTAAGGGTATGCCAAAAATAGTCTAAGGCTAGATATACAGAGGGATGGGCTAATTATCCCTCACTATTCATTAATGGGATAGTGAATGAATGGAGGAAGGTGGTATTTTCATAGTATTTGCGGGGGGCTGTAGACCACCCTGCAGCCACCCCGCCGAATGATTCGCTGCGCTCAGCATTCTCCTCGTTTACGCAGGTCGCCCAGGAGCACCTGTCTTTAAAAGGAGACGTCTCATGTTCCCTGCTATGTTTATCAATTCCAAGGCGGTCTTTTTATAGGGACCTTTGTCCTTGCAGCCCGAGAGAGGGAGGGAGGGAGGGAGGGAGAGGGGGAGAGGGGGAGAGACAGCTGAGTGGCCCAGGCCAATAAAGAAGCCTCATTTAAATTAGACGCCTAATGGGTGTGTACACACTTGGAAGTCCAAGCAATATTGCTATGGCATCTCACCACTTTATAACGACTTGTTATTATCTCATTTATTCTTGGGATTTTTTTGCACAAAAGGTCGCACCATTCCGACCCCTTTCTTAAGATAGACTTGTTTAGGGGTTGATAAACGTACAAAATATGAAGGCATCATTTCATAATTTCTATAGCCTAAATGCTACAGTATCCTCACTCACGGGTTACCTGACCATGACTTCCGTAGACCTATTCAGAACGCTCACCACCACCCACATGGCCAGAGCCCCATCCTAACCTCCAAGTAGGCCTATATACTCAACATGTCTAGGTCAGACTGACAGGCCATACATCAGTTGCAACTGCAGTGCCCTCCAGTTTTCACATGAATGTCTGCCTATTTGTAAAACAAGCGGCTCATATTCACCTCATATTTTGTTAATGATCACCAATTTGCTCCCAGGAAGGTGATAGGTAATGCGCCTTAGTAGCAGTATGCTATAGCCTGTACAGGTCTAATGTTATTTACAAGCAAAAAACAGCCTGAAAAATGTTTGACACGTTCTTTTCTCTCTTGTCCACATGACAGACTACAGAGAGGCCTTCGGCCTGTTCGACAGGGTGGGTGACGGCAAGGTAGCCTACAACCAGATTGCCGACATCATGCGCGCCCTGGGACAGAACCCCACCAACAAGGAGGTGAAAACCATCCTGGGAAACCCCACAGCTGAGGGTAGGAGACCATTCTTCTTTCTAGGAGAGGGGAACTTTGTTAAGATATACAACATTCAATCAACGCTGACATATTAAAGTGAATAGATACTAAATGCAAACCGCAGCAACAACGGCAAATATAATTTGGTGCTGTCGGAAAAAAAGACCACATACATTCTTTTTAACCCTGTTGAAATGAGTGCAGGTGACGTCAACTTGTGCCCTAATTTTAGTCATTGCAATAACCGATAGCATATCGTTTTTATTTAATTGTGTGTGGTTCCAATAGAATAAACATCGTTTATTAGTCTATACGAGGCAAATGAATGTAAAAAAAAGGATTAAAACTCGATAAAATCAAGTTCAACGTGTAGCATTATGGTGTCAGGTCTCATGCTGTACCTCACGTACCTCATGCTCCTCCCGCCTCAGACATGACCAACAAGAGAGTAGACTTCGAGGGCTTCCTGCCCATGCTGCAGACCATCATCAACAGCCCAAACAAGGGGACGCTCGACGACTACGTTGAGGGTCTGCGTGTCTTTGACAAGGAGGGCAACGGCACCGTGATGGGCGCTGAGCTGCGTATTGTCCTGTCAACACTGGGTGAGCGGTCCTAGTACAGAAATAATAATCATCATTCTAATAACTAATTTATTTATAATTCATTCATATGCCCTGCTGGAACAGCATGTGGTTAAAGCAACAAGAAAACAATAACATTACATATTCATAGGTCCTTAAAGGCCAATATAAAGTAAAATATAATAGTAGAATCATCTCTCATTAGGCCCCAGTAGTGGATTCACCCGCAAAACACCAATATCAATGTCATGTAATTTCATGAATGGGCAGTTTATTAAAAAAAGCTGTTTGTTGTGTTTATTTAACACATTTTGATACAATTACATTGTAAGCCTATTAAAATATTAAATCTGTTGGATGTGTCCTTACATTACCGAGCCTTATTCCTTCCGTGCGGTGTCGCCCCCTACAGGCGAGAAGATGACAGAGAGTGAGATCGATGCTCTCATGCAAGGACAGGAGGATGAGAATGGCTGCATCAACTACGAGGGTAAGCCTCCACATCCACTCTCTGCGTATAGACCATAATTGACCCCTTAATAATATAATATATGTGAAATATACAATAATATAACATAACGGCATACTAATCCCACTGTATTGAACACAATACTTTCAGCTAGACCGTTAGATCGTCTTCCATATTAATTTAGATAGAAAAATCTCATCCCTGGGCTTCATGGCGCACTAAAATCATACAATATTACACCTCTATGAAAACTGAAAATAAATTGAGAATTGAGGTAATTGTCAAAGTTCTTAAATATATCCATCTTCATTTTTCTTTACTCCCTTCTCCTTCGGCTCCTTCGGTGTGGTGCGGCGGTCCAGCCTTCGTCAAACACATCATGTCTATCTAAGGAACGGTCCACCCGGTGATCGTGGTTTCATGTTGCAGACCCCATGGTGTCAAGGCATCTCCTCGCTGTTTCCCGCCCCGGCCCGAGGGAACGAGGGAAGGGGAGGGTGGGGGGGCAAAGGACTCTGAGATGTCACTCGTTTTTGTTTTGTCGTTTTGTTCTTGTTTTTTGTTCGGCGAGACTTTTTTTTGTCTTCTATTTCTTCCTCCTCCTCCTCTCTCTTGTCCGATTGGTGCTCTCCATCTGCTCTGCTGCATTTTCATCTCATCTCACCTCACCCCTCGCTCTTCTTCATTCCCCCTCTTCTTCTTCCTTGCTCATCTGGAAGTTGTTTCGCTAGTACACACATAATGAGACCACGCCCCCGGTCTCCTCTGTGTTTTGGGGGGAGGGGAGGAGCGGGGCAGAGGGGCTCGGCGATGACCCCTAGTCACTGGCTTGGCCCAGGACTGGCCGTTCAAGTCAACCATCCTAACCCTGACCCCCTTAAGTTATAGTACTCTCCTCTGTTGTTTCACAATAAACTTTTCATAAACTCCAATTTTTGTTCAATCCAGTTTTTGCCTTCTTTTTTTTATTGGTTGTACACCATTATGCACCACCGTAGCTATTTTAACGGACCGATGCACACGTAGCACAAATCCCAAAAAATAAACAGAATGAAATAAACAATTTTTTTGGGCTCAATCATAAAAATAATATACTGATATTGGGGGTTTTTTTCAGCTTAAATGATAACACACCAACATGACTTTTTGTCCTTATTTTATTGTTATTAATTGCTTTACCTAGTGTCATATCAACAGGAGAAAAACTGCATACATCAACTTGACCTTTAAAATACATTTACAGTTGCGGTAGGGTGGGCTGGCAGTACAGGAATAAAGGGAATGCTGAAAAAACACAAAAGCAAACAAACACGAGCAGGTGAGGGTCTAAGAGCTGGGAAGGAGGCGGGATGTACCAGAAAAGTGTTAGCGGAAAAAGAAAACTAGATATAACACATCCTAACATATGATAGAGGAGTTTTGTCATTTTTGTCATTTTTTTTCTTTTATGAAAAAGTTGTTTAATTAATAATTTTTTTCGTTTTCTCCTTCCCTTGCTTTCTTACCCA
Source organism: Coryphaenoides rupestris (assembly GCA_002895965.2). Classification (NCBI taxonomy): domain Eukaryota; kingdom Metazoa; phylum Chordata; class Actinopteri; order Gadiformes; family Macrouridae; genus Coryphaenoides; species Coryphaenoides rupestris. Next base: position 24,303 of record PIJE02004224.1, read on the forward strand.
TATATGCATTGCCACAAAACGGTCACACACAGTAGCATCCTCATGTCAAAAACAAAACAAAAACAGCTTTTAATTAAAAAAAAAAACCTCAAACTCGCAGTTTCCAGAGAATTCCCCACCAAAACTCAGGTCCAACTCATATTCTGTATCGACAAAATCCCCTTTTTAAAGGCCCAGTGATTTATAGTGGTAGCTTTTATCCAACGCGACCCGCAGTGACTTCGGATACATGTCACTCAAGGAGCAGGTGGAGGTTCGGTGGGCATCTGGCTCTAGGCTGCCCACTACAGGTACACTGCGAACATTGAGGATCAAACCCAGTCCCTCTTGATTTAGACGGAACACCCTATAGCCACGACACTACCCTGCACCCCCAACACAAACACCGTCCACTCCTCTCGCCACTCGGAAACAATCTACAGCAGCCAGTCGCTCTGCAAGGCATCACAGTTTGAAAGACATTTTATTCTTTATCCGTCGTTGGTTGGTCGTTTTCTTCCTACGTGACGTGTGGGACGAGGGATTATTATTTTCTTATGTTTGGTTCTCGAGTGGAGAAACACAAGTACAGCACATTTCTAGGAGGCCTTGTTGCACACTGTAAACGGCTAATAACTACAAAAGAGACATTTTTATTCATCGAATTATTGAGGAAATAAACAAATTCTTGGTTTACTTTGAAATACAAAATAGCTTCTTTTCTACAAGAGCCGATACATGCTTGCCATAACATGGACTTGTTCTTGCAATTTTGCACCTTTAATGCAATCTCACAGTTGCCAGACTCCTGACAATTATCCAATCATTTTTTTTTCCAAATCAATTTCAAAGGACGGAGGTGGCGAATCAGTTGTATTTTATACATGTATTTATATATTATGTTATATATATATATATTAATTAAATATAATATCTACGAATTATGGTAGGAATACTTGGTTCTTTTGCAGCGGGGTGGGGGGGGTGTCTGGCGTCCATGCACATTTTACGTAGCAAAAATAATACGTGCTGTTCGGGCCTCGTGGTCACATGACATGTTTAATTAGTGTGTGTAGCGAACAAAACCACTGCAGCTTGTTCCCAGCACTGATCCGGGACCAGCGGAGGACCTCCCACCTGATCTCCCCTGGACACGGCTCCATGCAAACCGCGGTAAGGAGGAGGTCTCGGATCAGTGCTTGGATACTGGACTAATCTATGGATATTACCGTGGTGAAAAGTTACCAAAATGGCGGGCCAACGCATATTACAATACTGGGTAGGAAAATAGAGGAACCAAACAATGGTGGATCCTTACTGTAGTCTTGTAGTTTTGATTATTTTTTATTTGAATAGGAGTGTAGGTGTGTGTATACAGTATATTTGAGGTGTGGGGAGACATGGTAGCAGGTGATTAATTTGTAAAGGCTGTGGGGTAACAGAGTGAACTAACTGTTGAGGTGTCAGATCTTGCGGTGGAGGGGTTGTTCGATGCGATGGTGTGTTGTTTTGTCAAGTGGTGTGTTCCAGGTCTAGAGAGTGGAGGGGGAGGAGGAGGGAGAGGACAACTGGTGGTTGAGTGTTGGGAGGCGGGGCCTGTTGGGTCGCTCACAAGCCCTGATTGGCCAGGGCGGCGGCCACGCCCTCCGCCAGCGAGGCCGGCTCCGGGGACTCCAGCGCAGCGTTGAGGCTGCAGGAGGACGACAGCTGGCTCTGCTCCGGGGGGCCGCCGCCCGGGGACCCTCCCTCACCACCCTCGCCACCCTCGGACTGCGTTGTGGGGTCCGCCCGCGCCTTGGAAGGGTCGCGGAACAGCACCTTGTGGCTCTCAATCTTTGAGGGTGGGGGGGGGGATGGTAAATGGTAAATGGATTGCATTTATATAGCGCTTCAAATGCGCTTTACATTGCCTCACATTCACCCATTTATACACACATTCATACACCGACGGCGGTGTCAACCATGCAAGGCAACCACCAGAGGTTGTCAGGGATTGATTTTCCTTTAATATGTGATGTGATTTCATCAGTGAAGGACTTCAAATTCAGTTTTGAGTAAGTTCAGATATGTATCACTTATAGAATTGCCTCATGCAGAAATGCTCAGCATCACTCATGCTCAGTTTGAGATGATCCTGAGGTGGGTCTGGGCTGCTAGTGGGGGGGAGGGTGGGCCGGAACGACCTCCACTCAGGAAGTGTGGCAGTGCATTGTCCAGGGAAACCCACCCTTGTGCTGGGCTTGTCTTTGAAGTCCGCCTGACGCTCTCAGATGCGCACTTGTCCACACAGCCTGGGGTGAGAGGAGGGTCCGTGGGGCAGATGGTGAAGAAGGTTACACATGGGAACGAAGAACACACACACACACCACACGACAATACACTGATGGCCTTAGAAACCCTGTTGACCCATTGTCATAAAGTTAAAAAGATCACAAGTAGGACAAATGATCAAGATGCCATCTATCAACAGATACGAGTCAATCCGAAACGAGTAATGACAACTTGTAGCAGGTGTCAACGTCAAGCCTCGCCGCCACTGACTTTTAGCAGGTTGCCAAAAGTCAGGTGGGACGGCAAGCAGGTTTCAGCTGTGGCCACGACAGTTGTGCGAGTCTGAAACGGTTCAAGAGCCTCGACCCACTCTCCGCCAAAACCCATTTGTTTGTGGTAAAATAGAATGCAATACAACACAAAAACAGACACCTATGGACATCTTCCTCGCTTCGATTTTTGTGTTACGTCACATGACGGTGCCTCCGAATACGACCAGCAGGTGGAGCGGACACGATTGTTTGTATATTAAGTACACAGTATATATATTTATAATAATAATAATGATAATTCAAATTTATTGAGCGCATTCTCCTAAGAACCCAACAGCGCTGTAATAGGAGGATCAGTTAAAACAAAACAAACAGAAAAAAAAACAATAACATTTTTAACAAACAAGGTCCTTAAAATGCCAGTCTAAAGAGGTGTGTTTGAGGGAGCTTTGAAAAGGACTTGAGTGACTCTGCTCTTGATGGGTCTGGGAGTGAGTTCCACAGCCGTTGGAAGCAAGCACAACTGATGCCCTGGCTCCCTGGTTTAAAATCTGGCAGCGTGGCTGCTAGCAGAGGATGAGCTGGAGGAAGCGGAGTTAACGTGTTGGCAGGAACAGTTTGATAAGGTCAGGAGGTAGGATGGCCAGTGGCATCGGATGGCTTGGTAGGTGTGGGTTAGAACTTAAAAAGTCAATGCGTGAGCTGACAGGGAAGCCCATGTAGGCTGATAACACTGGAGTGATGTGCTCACGGCGGGAGTGTGGGTGAGAACACGAGCAGCACAATTTGTGGACATACTGCACCGTTTAATGCATTTTGCAGATGCCCCACCAGGAGGGGCTTGCAATAGTCAAGGCGGGAATGAAATGAAGGCATGATGAGGCGTTCAGCAGTTGTTTGGTGAGAGCAGAGGTCCGGATCTTTGCAGGTTTCCCTGAGATGGAAAAATTAAACCTTGGTGGAATGTCTTTAAGTGGGCATTCGAGGGAGAGTATGGCTGTCCAGAATCACCCCGAGGTTGCCGGGACCTCACTCGAGGACGGCTGTGACACCATCACATGGTGCGCTGAAGTGTGGGCATTCTCGATGGTGGCCCTGGGTGCCAACCATATGAACTCTGTTTTCCCCACAGTTCAACTGGAGAAAATTCTGCTGCATACCAGGCCTGATGTCAGTCCGGCAGCTTCGTGAGAAAGGTGGTGGCCGGAGTTGATTTGTCAGCTGTCTGGTGAAGGACATACAGCTGAGAAATATCAGCGTAGAAAGTGG
>PIJE02004226.1:7653-10153 GCA_002895965.2 Coryphaenoides rupestris
GTCAGCAGGCCAGTATTGGTAGCACTTGTCCTGGGAAAGAGACGGGGAAAACCAGGGGCAGAAAATGGTCAGAATATTGGGTTCACACAAGTCTCCGGAGTGCGATGGTCAACGTCAGGAAACGTAATGAGCAAGCACTCACTCGTGGTCATCATTAAACAAAAAAGGTTCAATGAACTTTAAATGTTGGTGACTTTGAATGATTTTGCCACCTTTTTTTTTTTTTTAAAGAGAAAAGGAGACGAGAAGAGAGTAGACACCTTCACTGGAGCTAGGAAATGGGAAACGTTATTTTTGCGAGCAACATTTGGTCCCGGTTAGCGCTTACTGGAAGCGATGGACGCGTAAATGGACGGATATTGCCTCGAGTGGGGGAGAGGAGGAGGATTTAAAAGCCTTGCTGGGCAGTTACTGCTTTGAACTGGTATACCTGTGTCTGCGCTCTAAGACCTCTTATTGGTTTCGGGTCAAAGGCAGTAAAACCACTGTGGCAAGACAAGCACATGCTACAGTTGTTTTGACAATGAGTTCCTACGATTGGTTGCGTTGTTTGATTAATTACCTCATTATCGGTTACATTACAGCAGCATCAATATATATACATCTAACTAGAATGGAGAGAGTCTCTGTATGTATGTATGTAGCTCAGCAGTCCTTCGATTTTCTTCACAAGCGTTCATCCGATCGACTTCACACTTGGCCGGTGTGTTGCCCAAATCTCGAATCTTGAATCTTACTTCCTTCCTCTCCTTCAGGTTCGTCAGCATGACCACGGTCGCCACCTTCTGCTCCCAGATCATCCTCCAGAAGTCCACCACCGTGTCCTCCGTGGGTCCTGGGGAGCCCACAGCGTTTAACACACACACACACACACACACACACACCTACTGCAGATCCACCATCTATGAACAAATCTACGTATATTATTCTGTATATGCGCGTGTGTGTGTATTTGTATTGTTGCCGTACCTTGCGTAGCAATGAATTTGTTCTTCTCTGTGTAGCCCTGACAATAATAATAACATAAATAGGAAATAAACACACACAAAAAGATGTGAACATTTCATATTTCAGGATTGAAAATGAATTGCAAGATCATAATTCTACGAAAGATTATAATAGTTTAAGGGGGAATTTCTTTGACGGAAAAATAAATATGAACTCACATTAATGTACGACGCGTTCACATAGTCTGAGCAGGGATTCCCTTCCAGCTGGGTCAGAGCCACCCTGGAGTGGTCGACTAGAGGAGAAAAAACGAACAAAAAAAGCCAAAAAGAAAAGATTTATAATCCTTCCTCCCCTTAAATAAAACCACCTGTCGATGACAAGCTAAGCCAGCCGCCATGATTTCACACGATTAGAATTGGGGTTTTATCGTCGTGTCATTTATAATCTTTTGGACGTTTGGCACGGAAACTAAAAGCATTACAGTGTCGGTACTCGAGTACTCTGGGTTCACTAATCAGCGAGACTCTCGGGACAATTCATCACCGGCGGTCACGGGAGGGGCGGGAAAATGTCATGAATGAAGGGAACGACTCCTTTGTGAGCCTGGGACTGCATGTCCACCTCCGGCTGAGGAGAATAGGTTAACCTTGTTAAACTGGTAATGTACACTCAGAATGGCACTTCTGCTCTTGTCCCAGTTATTACGCAGGCGACCTAGCAGTTATGAAACTCGTTCTATTAACTTTGCAATTATGAATGCTTGAAACCTGCTCTATTCTTATCTTTATGCTCGATCGAGCTATGGGGAGCCAGTAGCTCAGGAGGTAAGAGCTGGTCTGACGGCAACAGGAAGGTCGCTGGTTCGATCCCCGGGCTCCGCCTCCTAGCTAAGTGTCCCTGAGCAAGACACCACCTAACCCTAACTGCTCCTGACGTGTTGGTTGTTACCTTGCATGGTTGACACACCGCCGTCGGTGTATGAATGGGTGAATGTGAGGCAATACTGTAAAGCACCTTGGATAAAAGTGCTGTATAAACGCAATCCATTTACCATTTATACTCGTCCACGTATATAAAGGAGTAGGCTACACAAGACAAGCACTATAGTCGTCCACTCACAAGGCAGGATGTTGGGGTATCGGTTCTTGTCCTTGTTGCTTTCCTTGTTGGCCTCCTCACAGGTTCCCTGGGCCGAGCCCCCCGCCAAAGACTGCAGAAACAAAATGCCTCGTCTGTTAGCACCCTAAGCAGCTCCAACGAAATGACACACAAACATATTTTATTCATGTTTGGGAAAGCTGCACACACAGCTAGCGGCGTGGTGAGTGATATATATATACGGATGAATTGCTGCAATTTGCAACCATTAGGGTTGGGCGATAGAACGGTATATACCAGCTGATTGCAAACATTCAGAGTAGGATGATGGTTGGGAAAACTCACTTTATTCTCCGACACATACGTTTAATTTGATTTGTTGACTTTTAATCCTTCCTCGAGTGAATGACAGATCAAATTCCCCATTTTATAAATATTGATGAACGCGAGG
>PIJE02004226.1:15153-28066 GCA_002895965.2 Coryphaenoides rupestris
TCGGTGCACGATTTGATGCTTGCTCCGTAGAACGAGTAGATTTCAGATGAATTGTAACCGTCAAAAAGTTTGCGTTTTAAATTAATTACGAACAAATATCTCAGGGCTACCGGCAGAAGGACTACTTCATCGCCACCCAGGGCCCCCTGTCCCACACGGTGCACGACTTCTGGCGGATGGTGTGGGAGTGGAAGTGTCACTCCATCGTCATGCTCACCGAGCTCCAGGAGAGGGAGCAGGTGAGTCACCAGCACACCAGCACACCGAGACACACGGCACAGGAACAGCTATGGCCTCCATCTCTAGAGGGGAAATGCTGTATTTAAAGGGGAACTTGGACCATTTTCAGCTTTTCTTCGTCTTTCTTGCCCTTTTTGGGGGGGCTATAGGGCTAGGAGGGTGTCATAAATCACTTTTGGCCCATAATAACCTGGCCTGTAAAGCCCTTTGAGACCATCTTGTGATTAAGGGCTATACAAATAAAATTGAATTGAATTGAATTAAATCAATTTGGGTAGCAATATGCAAATGAGCAATATTTTACCGACTTACTTTTGTCTTAACTCACTTGACTCACGAGGTCTCTCACTCAACATGCTAACCAACTAACTTACTTGAGTCGGGTTAAAGATTTAGCATTTAACATTGTGCTGAGCTAGATAGATCAGCCAAGATCGAGCCACACAAGGCAACCGCAGTTGATTTTTCACATGAGAGGTGTGCAAAACCGACAGACAAGACAGACAGGCTGTCGTGGTTAAGGGCCTGTACGTGCAGCACGGAACCCAGGGGGTCTCCGACCTCAACGCGACCCGAGCGACGTGGTTTCCCTGTCGCCTACATGTCACGTGTGTCCATCACATCAGTGCAGCAGCGAGCAACCTCTCCGTCGCGGGCTACAACTAACCTAGCCCTCGCTTTGATTCGCACTCCAATAGTGTAGGAAACCTCGGGTGTGTTCACCGGCTACTGTTTGAGAAAAGGGGGAGACTTTTTATTTAGCATTCCATCTATTATTTAAAGATTGTGTTGTTTAGTTGGTTGATAAATCACCCTTTAGTGGGTGTTTTGCAACTGTGTACAGTATACAGTATATATACAGTATGTGTATACAAAATATGAAAGAACTAATATAAAACGTATTAAATATAGATGGCCGAGGAGCAATAATGTCAGACAGAGAGTCAATAAAGGTGATGTATGGGCTACATAAAATATGCATCATATTTAAGTGTGTGTGTGTGTGTGTGTGTGTGTGCGTGTGCGTGTGTGCGTGTGCGTGTGCGTGTGTGTGTGTGTGTGTGTGTGTGTGTGTGTGTGTGTGTGCGTGCGTGCAGGAGTGTCTCCAGTCTGGCCTTCGGAGGACTCGGTCACCTACGGAGACTATACGGTGGAGATCAAGGCAGACACTTTGTGTGACGCCTTCAGTCTCAAAGACTTGGTACTCACCTTTGGACCGGTAAGCACATGGCCTGTGTGTGTGTGTGTGTGTGTGTGTGTGTGTGTGTGTGTCGTATTTGAGTTGGTACCAGATCCCTTCTCTCTCTCTCTCTCTCTCTCTCTCTCTCTCTCTCTCTCTCTCTCTCTCTGTCTCCCCACAGGAACAGTATGACTTCTGCTACAGGGTGGTACAAGACTTTGTTGACATTTTCTCAGACTATGCCAATTTTAAATAAGATTTGCCTTAAAAACATACGTTTGTTCTGTTTGTTTCCATGTGGATTTCTAATGGCTGGTGATGTACGCGTCTCCTTAACTGTGTCAGATGATCTATTTTGCTATGCACTCGTCCTCCCCATTACCACGAACTAAAAAACCGTCCCCCGATGTAACCTATTACTGTATGTATGAACGTTGTACATGCTAAAGTCATAATATTGTTCTTATTGTACATTTCACAACTGATATATTAATTATTTTATCAAGATGTGCTCCGCCCGAGGCATCGACCATTTCAATTGTGTTCTATAATAACTGTTGGACGTTTTTATTTTTTATTTTAAGTTAACGCTTTTCTTGAGTGCCGTGTTGGGGTTGAGCACACTTAAAAAGAAAAAAAAAGATTCTGTCACTATTGTACATGTATTTATATATTGTATTATCGGTGAAACTTCTATCCTTCGCATTTGGAGTACTTGACAGGAAATGCCTTGTTTTTGTCTGTTTGTCTTTTTCAACTTTTATTTATATAAATGTACATTCTTACATTAATGAGCAACTTCTAAAATCGGAGGTGAACGTCTCGACGCGGTTTTGTTCGTTTTGTGGGGGAATGATTTTTTTCGTCTTTGTTTTTTTTATTTATTTGTGTTTTTTAATCTCCAGCTCGCTGCTCATCTTAAATGTGACATTCCATGCGATGGAAATGTTAGCGACGTCCACACGGCGACACCAAGAAGCTACAGATATATGCAGAGGATACACACGAGTATACTTACAAAATACTGACATGATAGGCCTACTCCACACACACACACACATTCAGGTATGCTACGACTCAAGTCTTATTCTAAGAGTATAGTGTGATTGTTAAAAAAAAAGACAAAAAAAGAAAAACTGATTTTGTACCTCAAAAGTGGAACATGCATCATGCTCACGAGTATCGTTCATAGGAATCCTGCGACGTCCTTCGGTTTCTCAGAAGGCGACGGAAAGTATTTTGCTAAAATGACTGCACATTGGAAAAAAAAAGCACATGTGTCCAGCCTTTTGCCAACAACTTAGAAAATTAAAGAATATGCTTATTGGTCGCTTCATTTGTATTCCAGATTATGTGTGTGGGTGTGTGTGTGTGTGTGTGTGTAAGGAATTGAATTGGAACCTAAAACATCCAGTTAAAAATTGTTAAAATAAAGCAAAACATTTAAATATAACAGATATATTGCTTATGGGCCATTAAACAAAGAACAACTCTGTATGTATACAGAATAGAACTCCGTTTAGAATAGAACGGGTAATTTGCATAATACCAATGACCTTAATTAACTTAATTGACACGCCATTGGCTGCACCATGACATGTGACACTCATTGGGCATCACACAATCACCCATCATGCAGTTCGTTTGACCGTATGCCTCCTGTATGTAAGCAGAGCTATGCACTCAACAATGCCGTTGTCGTAAACGGGGCCCGTATGCCGTCGCCGTTTCTGAAATGCAGGTCGATATATTATATATTATATTAAATTCACCGGGGGGGGGGGGGGTACAGTATACAGTATATATACAGTATGTGTATACAAAATATGAAAGAACTAATATAAAACGTATTAAATATAGATGGCCGAGGAGCAATAATGTCAGACAGAGAGTCAATAAAGGTGATGTATGGGCTACATAAAATATGCATCATATTTAAGTGTGTGTGTGTGTGTGTGTGTGTGTGTGTGCGCGTGTGCGTGTGTGTGTGCGTGTGCGTGTGTGTGTGTGTGTGTGTGTGTGTGTGTGTGTGTGTGTGCGTGTGTGCAGGACAAGTGTCTCCAGTACTGGCCTTCGGAGGACTCGGTCACCTACGGAGACTATACGGTGGAGATCAAGGCAGACACTTTGTGTGACGCCTTCAGTCTCAAAGACTTGGTACTCACCTTTGGACCGGTAAGCACATGGCCTGTGTGTGTGTGTGTGTGTGTGTACACTGCACACACTGCACCAATTGTACAGTGTGCCACTAGTACGTGTGGGGGGGGGGGGGCGGAGTGAGCGAACGGATTGTCGTCTCGCAGCCTGCAAGTTCCACCGATATATCTCAGGAAATTGGGTTAGGGAACACAGCCGAGAACTGCAACGCCCTAATAATACAGTCTGAGACTTATTGTTCTTTCACACCCTAATTGGTTTATGTGCAGCGGGATGCTGCCGTGGCAGACTGCAGAGGCTACAGAGGCAATGGAGTCAACGGTAAACAGCATAAAATGCAGAGAAAATACATTTTCTCATGCGTTTTGTTCAACTTGCTGCAAGACAGTGTTGCTGTGTTGACAAACTTCTTTGGCCGTCATGGTCCTGAGACCTGTAAGTGCACACCTGTGCCAGCAGAGGGCAGTGGTTCTCGTTTCAGAGGCCCAGTGAGGCCCATTGAGTCCTTTCATGCTCTTATCAGGGAATTTACGACACATCGGAAGAAGGAAATTGCCGACTTCTCAGTATTTTCAGACTAATTTTGAAATAAGTGTTTCTTAGGAAATTGTAAAGGGTGTTTCCTAAGAACGTTTTTCACCATCAACGCCTCGAGACAAACAAACCGTTATCTTAAAGTGACAAATAAAATGAAGAAGGACTTCACGGTCTTAGTTTTAATAAAAAAGGTCTTGACTTATCTGAGAGGAAATCCAGTCTTAGGAAATGGAAATAAAACAGGCAGTTACGAACAAAGGATTATGATACTATGATACTTGAATGCTTTCTATAGACTTATGAGCATTACCCCACAGCAGGCGAGCATTACCCCACAGCAGGCTACAATTAGGGCGTGGTTCTCCACTTCCCTCCATAACCCAGACCAGGAACAAGCTATCAATGAAGAAGTATGTGCAGAACTAACATTATTTATATACGCTCGGTATAGGGAGCGACATTTAGACTTCCGAGCCATAATGTTGTCGTGTTTTTGTTTGATAGTGAGAGATTTATGACACAACGCAACTTTATTGTCCACACACGGTGGACACGGTGGATACCAGTTGAGTACCGATCGCAGGCCTTTACTGAACGCCGGATTACCCGGATAAGGAACTAAGTGGAACCAACGATCCAGTTTCACATCACAGTCTATATCGGGTGCTGTGGGAGGAAGTTGGTACATAATGGCCGAAGAACGCGACTAAAACGTGGTTACGTGGTTTAGAACCAACAAAAGACTATTCTGTGCGATTGTCAATAACAGTCAATAACAGAACGGGACTAATTCTGTCCTCCTTTGTGTTTCCCCCCCCGCAAACAAATCACAATTCTCCACGGAAAGACGCGACAAGACTCTTCTTTGTTTACAGTTTCCACTTCCTCCCCAGACTCGCCGCCATGGCAACGGTGCTCAAAGCGCACGGCGACCGTGGCGCCCGCGTGAGGTCGCCTCAAGATGTCACATGAATTATGTAACAGGCCCAGAGAAATGCCCTTATTTTGGGGGCCGCCCCTCCCATTCCTGTGTGTGTGTGTGTGTGTGTGTGCATATGCATGTATATGTGTGTCTGCATATCTGTGTGTGTGTGTGTGTGTGTGTGTGTGTATTGTGTCTGTGTGTGTGTGTGTGTGTGTGTGTCTGTGTCTGTGTGTGTGTGTGTGTGTGTGTGTGTGTGTGCGTGTGTGTGCGTGTGTGCCGGTGTGTGTGTGTGTGTGTGTGTGTGTGTGTAGTGCGTGTGTGTACGTGTGTGTGTGTGTGTGCCTGTGTGTGTGTGTGTGTGTCTGTGTGTGTGTGTGTCTCCTGTTTAGACGCTGCTACAGTACGAGGAGGATCGGAATCCTCCCACCCCCCGGCGTGCAGCTCGGTCCTCCCGGGGGGGTCGTGGTCAGTGACCCAGACGCCGGGACACGCTCAGCCAAAGCTCCGGGCACCTCAGCTCCTGTAAGCCACACATGCTCTCTGCAGGGTTTCCTCTTTTATCCATCTTCTTTCGGTTCCTCTGGAGGCTCTTGGCTAACAGCGATCCCTTCCTCGAAGTCAAGAGGCAACCGTGTTGCATCAGTCACTGCCCTGTCATCATAGCAGACGGGGAACACACACAATTCGATGACGCAGCAGTAACACAGGATAACACGCAACAACAAGCTGTTAATGGTAAATGGATTGCGTTTATCACTTTTATCCAAAGCTCTTTACAGTATTGCCTCACATTCACCCATTCATACACCGACGGCGGTGCCAACCATGCAAGGTAACAACCAACACGTCAGGAGCAGGTAGGGTTAGGTGGTGTCTTGCTCAGGAACACCTCGACACTTAGCTAGGAGGAGCCCGGGGATCGAACCAGCAACCTTCCTGTTGACAACCGCTCTTAACTCCTGAGCTACTGCCTAAATAACAATGCGAAAAAATTAATAAAAAGGTTTCGATAAAACAATGAATTCGTTGGGTCGTGCGTTGGTTGAGGCGTTGTCAAATGCTCGAGCTCAGGTGCGCAGCGAGCAGAAAACTACCGACACTAATGGTTGGCGTTGTGCAATTACCTGGATGTCTACCATGATGCTTGTGTTATATATATTTATTTATATCACATTGTACGATCCCAGGCTAACTTGACCGTCTGTCTTTGCAAAGCCCTGTGACTTGTGCGTGAACCTGAACGGTGACATGCAAATATGACCGTGCAGCTCTACAGCCTCAACCACATTCAGGATGTGGTTGAGGCTGAACTTTGTTTACTTTGAAGGTCATGAAGGCCAAATTCACACGACACAATTTTAGCCACTTCTGCTCTTATCTCAGCTGTTATGCAGGCAACCTAGCAATTATGAAGCTCGTTCTATTAACCTTGCAATTATGAATGCTTGAAACCTGCTCTATTCTTATCTTATGCACCAGTGATATATTGCTGCCTCTCCTTCAACAAATGTACTCTTTGTAAGTTGCTTCAGATAAAAGCGTCTGCCAAATGCTCTAAATGTAAATGTAGTGCAGTGTGCAGTACGATCGTACGACTTTGAAAAGTCGTGTGCGGGTTTGGGAGTGTGTGTGTGTTTGGTGGCTGGCTGACTTAATTGGCCTCACCTGGCCCAGTTAGAGTCTGGTGGTTTGGGGCTACAAGCCTCACCTGGCCCAGTTAGAGTCTGGGATGGGTTGGGGCTACAAGCCTGTGGTGCATTGGCTAATCAGTGCACCACAGGTTAAGTCAGCCACCAGCACACACACACTCAGGGCGAGCGTTAGCATGCTAGCCAGTCACCACCTGCGCTGGCATTTGATCAAATCACACACTAAACCGGTCAGTACACCGCTACCTGCCTGTGTTCTCGGAGGAGCCCGGAACTAAGCCAATACGAGTGGCGTCGCGGCGAGAGAAATTTGATCCACCCGGTTTCTTGGAATCCAACGGCACCCTAAGCGTCCGCGGCACATCCTGATGCGTCACTCATCACGGACGGCTGCTCTGATGTCTTTATCGGCATCAGGCAAACGATTTGTGGCGCCAGCACCCATCATCACAACACTTCATCAACGTGCGCCACCACAAGCAAAGCATCCCTTGTTTCCGCAACTCCTCCGACGCGGAGGGGGTCACCGGTCACGAGGGCGAGGAGACATGAAAAGACGGCCCGAGAGACGAAGATAGACATCGGCATGACCCCCACGCCCACCCCCTCCTCCTAACCCCCCACCCAGTCCCGAAGGCTCTTTTGCATTCATTTAGTGCTCTGGGAACACAAGACCAACGAGACCCACTCATGGGGCGTGTCGTCTTTGTCCCGTTCCGCGCACCGACTTGATAACAATATTATCAAGTCGGTGCGCGGAACGGGGTGGCGGAGGTGGTGGTGGTGGAGGTGGTGGTGCGATACCATAATTTATGGTATCGTACCACCACCTCCACCACCACCCTCACCCCCACCCCTGCCTCCACCGCCCCTGCCTCACCCCTGCACCTCCTCTTCTGCTCTCGCTCTCTCTCTCTCTCTTTATTACATTTAATACAGTCTGAGGGGGTGGGGGTGGCGTTACTTACTTCTTGACACGCACACACTGCACCAATTGTACAGTGTGCCACTATACCTCCTTTCTCACACACACACCCACACACACACACACACACACACACACACACACACACACACACACACATACGTACACACACGCTTTACATTGCACGTATTGCAGTAGAAAAAGCAATGGCAAAAAAACCCAACTCTATTGTTCTCTCATCATCATCATCATCATCATCATCATCATCACCACCCCCTGGTCATCCATCTTGTCGTCCTCCTCCTCCTCGGTCTCCCAGGAGAAGCAGACCCGGACCATCAGGCACTTCCACTTCCACGGCTGGCCCGAGATCGGCATCCCCGCCGAGGGCAAGGGCATGATCGACATCATCGCCGCAGTGCAGCGGCAGCAGCAGCAGTCCGGGAACCATCCCATCGTGGTTCACTGCAGGTAACCCCCCATAACTCTCTTTTGGGCACGTCGAGTGAGCGAACGGATTGTCGTCTCGCAGCCTGCAAGTTCCACCGATATATCTCAGGAAATTGGGTTAGGGAACACAGCCGAGAACTGCAGCGCCCTAATAATACAGTCTGAGACTTATTGTTCATTCACACCCTAATTGGTTTATGTGCAGCGGGATGCTGCCGTGGCAGACTGCAGAGGCTACGGAGGCAATAGAGTCAACGGTAAAAAGAATAAAATGCAGAGAAAATACATTTTCTGATGCATTTTGTTCAACTTGCTGCAAGACAGTGTTGCTGTGTTGACCATCTTCTTTGGCCGTCATGGTCCTGAGACCTGTAAGTGCACACCTGTGCCAGCAGAGGGCAGTGGTTCTCGTTTCTGAGGCCCATTGAGTCCTTTCATGCTCTTATCAGGGAATTTACGACACATCGGAAGAAGGAAATTGCCGACTTCTCAGTATTTTCTGACTAATTTTGAAATAAGTGTTTCTTAGGAAATTGTAAAGGGTGTTTCCTAACAACGTTTTTCACCATCAACGCCTCGAGACAAACAAACCGTTATCTTAAAGTGACAAATAAAATGAAGAAGGACTTTAAGCTCTTAGTTTTCATAAAAAAGGTTTTGCCTTATCTGAGAGGAAATCCAGTCTTAGGAAATGGAAATAAAACAGGCAGTTGCGAACAAAGGATTATGATACTCCAATCCCTTATCACACAAGAATGCTTTCTATAGACTTATGAGCATTACCCCACAGCAGGCGAGCATTACCCCACAGCAGGCTACAATTAGGGCGTGGTTCTCCACTTCCCTCCATAACCCAGACCAGGAACAAGCTATCAATGAAGAAGTATGTGCAGAACTAACATTATTTATATACGCTCGGTATAGGGAGCGACATTTAGACTTCCGAGCCATAATGTTGTTGTGTTTTTGTTTGATAGTGAGAGATTTATGACACAACACAACTTTATTGTCCACACACGGTGGACACGGTGGATACCAGTTGAATACCGATCGCAGGCCTTTACTGAACGCCGGATTACCCGGATAAGGAACTAAGTGGAACCAACGATCCAGTTTCACATCACAGTCTATATCGGGTGCTGTGGGAGGAAGTTGGTACATAATGGCCGAAGAACGCGACTAAAACGTGGTTACGTGGTTTAGAACCAACAAAAGACTATTCTGTGCGATTGTCAATAACAGTCAATAACAGAACGGGACTAATTCTGTCCTCCTTTGTGTTTCCCCCCCCCGCAAACAAATCACAATTCTCCACGGAAAGACGCGACAAGACTCTTCTTTGTTTACAGTTTCCACTTCCTCCCCAGACTCGCCGCCATGGCAACGGTGCTCAAAGCGCACGGCGACCGTGGCGCCCGCGTGAGGTCGCCTCAAGATGTCACATGAATTATGTAACAGGCCCAGAGAAATGCCCTTATTTTGGGGGCCGCCCCTCCCATTCCTGTGTGTGTGTGTGTGTGTGTGTGCATATGCATGTATATGTGTGTCTGCATATCTGTGTGTGTGTGTGTGTGTGTGTGTGTGTGTGCGCACATCTGTGTCCATATATATCTGTGTGTGTGTGTGTGTGTGTGCGCACATCTGTGTCCATATATATCTGTGTGTGTGTGTGTGTGTGTGCGCACATCTGTGTCCATATATATCTGTGTGTGTGTGTGTGTGTGTGCGCACATCTGTGTCCATATATATCTGTGTGTGTGTGTGTGTGTGTGTGCGCACATCTGTGTCCATATATATCTGTGTGTTTGTGTGTGTGTGTGCGTCACTCTGGGTGTGTGTGTGTGTGTGGTCATCAGAGGGTCTCCTGTTTAGACGCTGCTACAGTACGAGGAGGATCGGAATCCTCCCACCCCCGGCGTGCAGCTCGGTCCTCCCGGGGGGGTCGTGGTCAGTCGCCCTGTGACCCGGACGCCGGGACACGCTCAGCCAAAGCTCCGGGCACCTCAGCTCCTGTAAGCCACACATGCTCTCTGCAGGGTTTCCTCTTTTATCCATCTTCTTTCGGTTCCTCTGGATGGTCTTGGCTAACAGCGATCCCTTCCTCGATGTCAAGAGGCAACCGTGTTGCATCAGTCACTCCCTTGTCATCATAGCAGACGGGGAACACACACAATGTGATGACGCAGCAGTAACACAGGATAACACGCAACAACAAGCTGTTCATGGTAAATGGATTGAGTTTATCACTTTTATTCAAAGCTCTTTACAGTATTGCCTCACATTCACCCATTCATACACCGACGGCGGTGCCAACCATGCAAGGTAACAACCAACACGTCAGGAGCACGTAGGGTTAGGTGGCGTCTTGCTCAGGGACACCTCAACACTTAGCTAGGAGGCGGAGCCCGGGGATCGATCCAGCAACCTTCCTGTTGCCAGACAAACGCTCTTTCCTCCTGAGGTTCACCGCTTGGATTAATTTAAAATAAAATGCGAAAAAATTAAATTAAAAGGTTTCGATAAACAATGTATTCGTTGGGTCGTGCGTTGGTTGAGGCGTTGTCAAATGCTCGAGCTCAGGTGCGCAGCGAGCAGAAAACTACCGACACATGGTTGGCGTTGTGCAATTACCTGGATGTCCTACCATGATGCTTGTTGTTATATTTATTATTTATATCACATTGTACAATCCCAGGCTAACTTGACCGTCTGTCTTTGCAAAGCCCTGTGACTGTGCGTGTGAACCTGAACGGTGACATGCAAATATGACCGTGCACTCTACAGCCTCAACCACATTCAGGATGTGGTTGAGGCTGAACTTTGTTTACTTTGAAGGTCATGAAGGCCAAATTCACACGACACAATTTTAGCCACTTCTGCTCTTATCTCAGCTGTTATGCAGGCAACCTAGCAATTATGAAACTCATTCTATTAACCTTGCAATTATGAATGCTTGAAACCGGCTCTATTCTTATTCTTCTTATATTTATGCACCACAGTGATATATTGCTGTCTCCTTCAACAAATGTACTCTTTGTAAGTTGCTTCAGATAAAAGCGTCTGCCAAATGCTCTAAATGTAAATGTAGTGCAGTGTGCAGTACGATCGTACGACTTGAAAAAGTCGTGTGCGGTTGCGAGTGTGTGTGTGTTTGGTGGCTGGCTGACTTAATTGGCCTCACCTGGCCCAGTTAGAGTCTGGTGGTTTGGGGCTACAAGCCTCACCTGGCCCAGTTAGAGTCTGGGGTGGGTTGGGGCTACAAGCCTGTGGTGCATTGGCTAATCAGTGCACCACAGGTTAAGTCAGCCACCAGCACACACACACTCAGGGCGAGCGTTAGCATGCTAGCCAGTCACCACCTGCGCTGGCATTTGATCAAATCACACACTAAACCGGTCAGTACACCGCTACCTGCCTGTGTTCTCGGAGGAGCCCGGAACTAAGCCAATACGAGTGGCGTCGCGGCGAGAGAAATTTGATCCACCCGGTTTCTTGGAATCCAACGGCACCCTAAGCGTCCGCGGCACATCCTGCTGCGTCACTCATCACGGACGGCTGCTCCGATGTCTTTATCGGCATCAGGCAAACGATTTGTGGCGTCACTCCGCCAGCACCCATCATCACAACACTTCATCAACGTGCACCGCCACAAGCAAAGCATCCCTTGTTTCCGCAACTCCTCCGACGCGGAGGGGGTCACCGGTCACGAGGGCGAGGAGACATGAAAAGACGGCCCGAGAGACGAAGATAGACATCGGCATGACCCCCACGCCCACCCCCTCCTCCTAACCCCCCACCCAATCCCGAAGGCTCTTTCGCATTCATTTAGTGCTCTGGGAACACAAGACCAACGAGACCCACTCATGGGGCGTGTCGTCTTTGTCCCGTTCCGCGCACCGACTTGATAACAATATTATCAAGTCGGTGCGCGGAACGGGGTGGCGGAGGTGGTGGTGGTGGAGGTGGTGGTGCGATACCATAATTTATGGTATCGTACCACCACCTCCACCACCATCACCCCACCCCTGCCTCCACCGCCCCTGCCTCACCCCTGCACCTCCTCTTCTGCTCTCGCTCTCTCTCTCTCTCTTTATTACATTTAATACAGTCTGAGGGGGTGGGGGTGGCGTTACTTACTTGCGCTGACCGCGTCCTTAACAGGCATTTTAAGCCTCGCCGTAATTCAATCGGAGAGCTCTTATCGGCTCGGTGTCCGGATAAACGCCACGGTAAAAAATAGCACCGCGCAGACGTATAGACGTATAGATGTATAGATGTATAGATGTATATATGTATAGATGTATATACGTATAGATGTATAGATGTATATAGACGTATAGATGTATAGATGTATAGATGTATAGACGTATAGATGTATAGATGTATAGACGTATAGATGTATAGATGTATAGATGTATAGACGTATAGACGTATAGACGTATAGATGTATAGACGTATAGATGTATAGACATATAGATGTATAGATATAGATGTATAGATATAGATGTATAGATGTATAGATATAGATGTATAGATATAGATGTATAGATGTATAGATGTATAGATATAGATGTATAGATATAGATGTATAGATGTATAGATATAGATGTATAGATATAGATGTATAGATATAGATATAGATGTATAGATGTATAGATATAGATGTATAGATGTATAGATGTATAGATATAGATGTATAGATATAGATGTATAGATGTATAGATGTATAGATATAGATGTATAGATGTATAGATATAGATGTATAGATATAGATGTATAGATGTATAGATATAGATGTATAGATATATAGATAGATGTATAGACGTATAGATGTATAGATGTATAGACGT
>PIJE02004227.1:0-24010 GCA_002895965.2 Coryphaenoides rupestris
AGAGATCTAAATAAACATTTTAACATGTCTGCTTCAGTATACTTAAAGAACAGAGAAACAAATAAGATTCAGTTTTTATTTGAGTTATGACAGAACAGGTAGTAACAAAATATACAATTACAAAAACAAGATCACTCGTATCGCGATGTAGTCCGCCATTGTTCTTGTTGTGCTCGCGCTGCTGGGAAGGCGGAGACTTCTACAGACGTACAGTGACGTAATGACGTGGGGGCGGGTTGGCTCTCGAGGCTCTCTAGCCGGTGGAAAAGCAAACCGGTTCTTAAGTTGAACCAGCTCCGAACTGGCACTAGCACCAGCCCAGAACCAGCTCTCGGTTCACTTTGGTGGAAAAGGGGTATCTAAGGCGTTTAGGACATGTCATGAGGAATTGTCATGGGGAACTATGGAAAAGGGAGAAGAGGAGAAGAAATAAATAAGATAAATAAATAAATAAATAAATAAATAAAAAATATAAAATATAAATAAATGATATAAAATAAAACTTGTGGGAATACGACTTTTAAGAGATACCGACAGGGCCATAACATAAGGAATTATAATGGGGTAAATGGAAGGATACATTTCTAATATATATTTTTTATAGGAGATAGACACATGACTGTAGGAGAAGTAGATAAGGACAGAGCCTCGGTCTGTCAGGCCCAGGAGAAAGGAATGCCAGCGTAACTGCGTATGCCCATGTTTTGTCTAAAGGCCTCTTGGAGGCTCTACTATCCTCCTAAAGCCATAAAATCCTCCTAAAGCCATAAAACATCCACATACTTTGAGTATTGGTAAACTAAGTGTCCGTATAATGATGATAATAAGTAAAAAGTAAAGACGTCCGTTACTATAGCGGATTTATAAGAAAAGGCGTTCAAAAATGTTATAAAAATATTAAGCATAGTTAAATTGATACCAGCTTAACGGAAAAGGAAAAAACCAAAATAAAACTGTTATCTGGTTCATAGGTGTGTGTATGGGTATGTGTTTGCGTGTGTGTGTGTGTGTGTGCCCGGACAGTTGCCTCCCTGTGACGCAGTTCTTATCGCCGGACGATAGCGGATTTATAAGAAAAGGCGTCGTGACTAGTTGACCAAAAGGTTATACTAATATCAAATATCATTATTAAATTGATACTGTGAGTAATAAAAACAAGGAAAAACTGAATTAAAATGTTTTTAGGTTATTCAGGCTGTGTGGGTCTGTAATGGAAAATTACATACATAAGTATAGTCACGTATTATGAATGCATATATGTTTCTCTTTCTTATAAATCATCTACTTGTTATGAACCCTTTAAGTGAGCTTATGTTCCAAAGTGTTGTGCCATCTGTAGCGAGGGCTGTTTTCATGGAAAAGAGTTGGATGTCACCGTGCCCTCACTAACGAGGAAGACTCTGGAGCCTCTATGCCCCCTCACTTCTTAGATAACTCCTGATTGATGTTGTGGACCGGAGCGGTCCGAGAGAGGAAGAGATATCTCTTTTGAAGTCCTATAGATCATCTGTCACAGCCTGCCATGTTTGGGCGGGAAAATGACTATAAGACTTACGAACTCCTTTGTCTCTTTGGCTACTTCGCTCTCAGACCCCACTGTTAGTGTGTCTGTCAGAGAATAACCCATCAGCGCTGATTTTATGTATTTGATATTTAATAAATGTTTGTCTACTATACTGGTCTAAAATCCACTGGTGACAGAGTTGTTTTTATTAGTTAACAGATTTCCACCACAAACTTGGTGTCAGAAGTGGGATCCTCTCGTCGGACCGTGCGGGCCTCAGGACACCGTCTGGTTGACTGATCATCCCTTCGGGCCTCAACACCTCCTCGCCAATGCGTGGTAGTACATAGTTTCGCTCTAGAATAAGATAGATAGGTCAAACTAGTAATCTTTAGATCTCCGCCCTGGCAGCACTGCTATTGCTGGAAGCCACAGTTAGAACTCCTAAAAATATAAGAGTGACCGCGCGCGCGCGGTCTCTCTCGCATTATCTCAATCGGCGGTATGTGTGTAATGACCGGGACGGCTCTGTATCTTATCGCCGGACTATATCGGATTTATAAGAAAAGGCGTCGCGACAAGTTGACAAAAATGTTATAATTATAATTACATTAAACATTATTAAATTGATAAGGCATAATGGAAAAGGAAAAAACAAAACAAAATAAAACGACCGGGATGGGTCTCTATCGTATTGCCGTCTCGGTGTATTCGGCTAGGGGGGGAGGGTAGTACGCGGGTTTAGATAAGGTTCTCTACTCACCCGGGGTCTCTACCCCCTTCGCCGAAAGCACAAACAAACTCCTTCAATCTAATTCGATAATATTATTAAAATAAAGCCGGGAAGCTTCACGGTCCAGTTGGACTGCGGATGCATCTTCCCCTCGATGGACCGTCGAAAACAATGCCTAAAACTAAACTGGAGAGATAGCCTAAAACTAAACTCGAGAGATAGCCGAATCTAAACTGGAGAGATAGCCGAATACCGAACTGGAGAAATAGCCTAAGTGTTCACTCGCCGCAAACGACTAAGTTCTATCTGGCCGAGTCCTAAGAAATAACAAGAAAGAAATGTCCGGAGATTTTTTGCGCTTCTTTTTCTTCATATTGAGGGCGTCCTTCTCCTGGTCTCTAGGGGACTCTTTGGGGACTCTTTGGGGGGGATAAAACCCCCCCCAAAGAATCAGCGCCTCCCCAAAGAATCGGCACCTTAACGTGGTGGGGGGGTTTGGGTGCCCCCGTGACCCTGGGAGCTGTGTTGTCCGGGGCATTAGCCCCTGGTAGGGTCTCCCAAGGCAAAGTGGTCCCAGGGGAGGGGCCAGACTAAGAGCGATTCAAAGACCCCATGAAAAGACTCCCAAAGAACACAGTCACCTCGCCCGGACAAGGGAAACCGGGGCACCCTTCTGGAGCCAGACCTGGGAGGGGAGCTCGTTGGCGAGCGTCTGGTGGCCGGGCCTGGATCCACGGGGCCCGGCCGGGCCAAGCCCGAAAAGACTACGTGGAGTCACCTCCCTGTGGGCTCACCACCTGCAGGGAGAGTCATTGGGGTCGGGTTGCGGTTGGTAATACCCTGGTGCCCGTCCATGCGGTAGGCAAAGCGGGGTACCTGGGCGTGAGGATCCCCGTCATCGCCGACTGGTTCTAGGGACGTGGAACGTCACCTCACTGGCGGGGAAGGAGGAACCAAACTCCTGGAGAGGGGCTGGACCCTCTACTTCTCCGGAGTTGCCCAGGGTGTTGAAAGTGCCAGGCGAGGTGTGGGGATACTCGCAAGTCCCCCGGCTGTACGCACGCTGGTGTTGGGAGTTACTCCCCGGATGGGACGGAGAGGTCGCCTCCAGGACGACTGCAAGCGCTGGGGGGAAGGCCTCTGACTGTGGTGTGGTGCCTATGCACCAACAGCAGCCTCAGAGTATCCGGCCTTCTTGGAGTCCTTGGGTGGCATCCTGGAAAGGGTTTCCATCCGGGGACTCCATAGTTCTACTTGGGGGACTTCCAAACACACACCGTGGGCAAATGATGGAGAAACCTGGAGTGGAGTGATTGGGATGAACGGCCTGCCCCGAATCCTGAACCAGAGTGGTGTTTTTGTTATTGGGACTTCTGTTGCCTAGTTATCGGGACTGGCCATAACAAACACCATGTTCGAACATAGGGTGGTCCACAGTGGTACCTGGAAACCGGGACCACCTTAGGGGTCAAAAAAGGTCCACTGATTCGACTTTGTAATCGTATCAGCAGATCTGCGGCCGCATGGTTTTGGACACTTGCGGGTGAAAGAGAGGAAGCAGAGCTGTCAACTGATCCACCCAACCTGGAGGTGAGTTGGATCAAGATGGCGCGGCGAGGCTTGCACCAAGACAGACCTGGTAAACGCCAAACGTGGTAGTGGAGGGTGAACCTGGGAACGTCTGGTGGAAAGCCGCCTGTCCGTAGGGTCTTTAAACTCCCCCTCCGGAAGAACTTCTCGTGCATCCCGGGGGAGGTTGGGGACATGGAACCTGAGTGGGCCATGTTCAGAGCCTCCAATTGTAGAGGCTGCAGCTCGGAGCTGTGGTCAGGTGTACCTGAGGTGCGGCTGTCGTGGCGGCAACCCAAGAACCCATTGGTGGACACCAGCGGTGAAAGGAAGCCGTCAGGCTGAAGAAGGAGGCCTTTCGGGCCTGGTTGGCCCAGGGGTCTCCTGAAACAGCAGACAGGTACCGGGAGGCCAAAAAGGACTGCAGCTTCAGCGGTTGCTGAAGCAAAAACCCGGGTGTGGGAGGGAGTTCGGGGAGGCCATGGATGCAGACTTTTCGGTTGGCCTCAAGGAAGTTCTGGCAAACTGTTCCGGCGACTCAGGAAGGGAAAGCAGGGCTTGGCTCAGGCTGTGCTCAGTCAGGGAGGAGAACTGCTGACCCAGACTGAGGATATTGTCGGGCGGTGGAAAGAACACTTTGAGGAGCTCCTGAATCCGACCAGTACGTCCTCTGTGGAAGAGGCCAGAGTCTGAAGACTCGGGGGAAGTCTCACCCATATCCTTGGTAGAGGTCACTGAAGTAGTCAAAAAGCTCTTCAGTGGCAAGGCGCCAGGTGTGGATGAGATTCGCCTGAGATGCTGAAGGCTCTGTGACATTGTTCGGCTCTGTCGTGGCTGACACGCCTAGTCAATGTAGCGTGGAGGTCGGGGGACAGTATCTGTGGAATGGCAGACCGGGGTGGTGGTTCCCCATTTTTCAAAAAAGGGACCGGAAGGTGTGCTCCAACTATCGGGGTATCACACTGCTCAGCCTCCCCGGGAAAGTTTATTCCAGGGTGCTGGAGAGGAGGCTTCCGGCCGATTGTCGACCTCAGCTTCAGGGAGGAACAGTGACCAGCCCTGGCTTGGAACCCTCGCCAGGTCCTTACCCTCGGGGGGGGGGGGGCATGGGAGTTGCCCAATCCAGTCTACAGTGCTTTTGTGGGACTTGGAGAAGGCCTATGACCATGGTCCCCCTGGGAAATCCTGTGGGGGGTACCTACGGAGTATGGGGTACGCGGGCCGTTGGTACGTGCCATTCGGTCCCTGTACGAACAAAGTGCGAGCTGTGTCCCGTATTCTCGGCACCAAAGTCAAGCACGTTCTCAGTGGGTGTTGGACTCCGCCAAGTTGTCCCTTGTCACCGGTTTCTGTTCGTGATCTTCATGGACAGAATCTCAAGGCGCAGCCGAGGTGAGGAGAGTGTCGGTTTGGGGACCTCAGAATTGCATCTCTGCTCTTTTGCAGATGATGTGGTTCTGTTGGCTACATCAGACGTGACTCCAGCATGCACTGGGGCGGTTTGCAGCCGAGTGTGAAGCGGTCGGTAATGAGAAGTCAGCACTCCAAGTCTGAGGCCATGGTTCTCTGCCGGAAAACGGTGGAGTGTTCCCTCCAGGTTGGGAGTGAGTTGCTGCTCAAGCGAAGGAGTTCAAGTATCTCGGGGTCTTGTTCACGAGTGAGGGCAAAATGGAGCGGGAGATGGACAGACGGATTGGTGCAGCGTCTGCAGTAATGCGGGCGCTGGTACCGGTCCGTTGTGGTGAAGGAGGGAGCTGAGCCGGAAAGGCGCAAGCTCTCGATTTACGGGCTCCATCTACGTTCCAACCCTCACCTATGGTCACGAGCTTTGGGTAGTGACTGAAAGAATGAGATCGCGGATCAAGCGGCCGAAATGAGTTTCCTCCGCAGGGTGGCTGGGCTCAGCCTTAGAGATAGGGTGAGGAGCTCAGACGATCCGGAGGGAGCTCGGAGTAGAGCCGCTGCTCCTCCGCATCGAAAGGGAGTCAGCTGAGGTGGTTCGGGCATCTGATTAGGATGCCCCCCGGGCGCCTCCCTTTGGAGGTTTTCCGGGCACGTCCAACTGGGAGGAGACCGGGGCAGACCCAGAACTCGCTGGAGGGATTACATATCTCGTCTGGCCTGGGAACGCCTCGGGACCCCCCAGGAGGAACTAGAGAGTGTGGCTGGGGAGAAGGAAGCCTGGGGGGCCCTGCTTAGCCGGCTGCCACCGCGACCCGGCCCCGGATAAGCGGACGAAAATGGATGGATGGATGGATGGGTACATTGAGTAGTGAAAGTTTTTCCGCTAGACCAGATTGATTACCGGCGCCATCGGCTGTGATTAGCCATACGCTCGGTGATTAGCCCATTGTAGCTAGTAGTTACAGATCTTAGGCTTTATTTTCATTGTAAACACATCACTCACGTACTCACCCTGCTTTACATGTGCAGTAGGACTCCACGATTTTGTCCTGACGAATTTCAATGAGGAGTTTGTGAGGCGTTTGTGTCTTCCGCATAGATCGGCAACACTTAGCATCAAGTTTTATGTTGTCGTCTGCTCCGTCCGAAATCTGAATGTCATGGATATATCCTTGTGTCAAATAGTTCAGGCCTTTCTGTCGAACTCTTAGATAAAGTAGCGGCATACGGCAAATAACATACAGCGATATTGCCACTTGAGTAGGGAAAGGTCCATTGGTGTTTGCACCTACGTGTGTGTGTGTGTGTGTGTGTGTGTGTGTGTTTGTGTCGGAGGGGGGCGGAGGGTGCATGTGTGTTTGTGTGTGTGTGTTTGTGGTGTATGTGTGTGTGTGTGTGTGTGTGTGTGTGTGTGTGTGCAGGGGGGTGTGTGTGTGCATGTGGGGGTGGGGGGTGTATATGTGTCCCTGTGGGAGGGGGGGGCTTGTGTGGCTGTGTGTGTGTGTGTGTGTATGTAGGAGGGTCCATGTGTGTGTGTGTGTGTGTGTGTGTGTGTTGTGTGTGTGCAGGGGGGTGGTGTGTGTGCTTGTGGGGGGAGGTGTATTTGTGTCTGTGGGAGTGGGGGCTTGTGTGTGCGTGTGTGTGTTTATTTTAATATTAGTTCGCCTTTGAAGCACAAAGGCCAAAATCTCAGAGCGATAATTGCTGTGTGCATGTGTGTGTGTGTGTGCGTGTGTGTGTGAGTGTGTGTATGTGGACCAGGGCACCAGCGATGAATTATGTATGAATTGATTGCACATTGGTTGACACCCACATAATCAAGCAGAGGGAACAATGGAAGTCGTAGGTGAATGGAGAGAGAGAAAAAATGGAAACCAAAGGAGAAAGTGTGGGACGAAATGAGAGTGAGAAGGAGAGAGGAGAGGAGAGGAGACAGGGAGATATAAATACCCTGCAAGATAATGAACACTCTTACATAATTTGTTTTAACGAAACTCTCAAAACTCTCATGAAGCCTGCACTGTGGCTGTTGTTGTGTGTGTGTGTGTGTGTGTGTGTGTGTGTGTGTGTGTGTGTGTGTGTGTGTGTGTGTGTGTGTGTGTGTGTGTGCATGTCTGTGTCCGTGTGTATGTGTGTGCGTGTGTGTGTGGATGTCTGTGTCTGTGTGTGTGTATGTGTGTGTGTATAGAGGGGCTTAATGGGGCTCTTGGTGACACGATGCCAATTGAGATAGAGTTTTGGATGTGCCAGCCGCGAAGCTGTCATCATAACATGTGTTGAACGTTCTATTATTCATTGTTGCCTGTTGGTACCCCCCCCCCCCCCCCCCCGCTGTGTGTGTGTGTGTGTCTATTCACTTGTGATGAACACCTGGTTCAACTGTTCCATAGTTGGGCTTAAATATAACCACCACAGAGACTCTGCTGCAACACAGTTGTCAAAGTGCTGAAATAGGAACACAAAAAAGAAGTAGAAGAAGAAACTTCTACTGTACGGAACATCTGTTTATGTTGTTCGACTGCTATTATTGACATTTTGGAGACAATTGGCCACGTTTACGTGGACAGCAATATTCCGACTATTGACTATAAGGCCACATTCCGATGACGGTGTTTGCATGAATTGCTTATGGAATATTATGCATTATATTATGTGTATGTAATGTAATAATCTTACGACAGTTTTCATGTTCTTAACAGAGATCTTATTCTCTGTTTCCTGCCCAGGGACTACAGATGCAAATTAGCTTTTAGCTAACTCTGGTACAGCTAAGAAGCGGGACAATGTCCCTGTCAAATAAACAAACAAACAAATCAATAAAGAAATAATGCGTCTCCTTTTAATAAATAATACACAATATTCACAATATAAAGTGCATTGGAAGTAAACAAATATATAAACATTTGCAGGAACAACAACAACTTTCTGTGCCGCTCATGAAAGAGTTACGGCATATATCGTTTTGTTATACAGTAATAATAGATATCTCATATCTACATAATCAAAATGACTGTGACTACGATAAGAGATGGTTACCGAAAGAGAGAAGAAAGCAGAGAATAACACGACACGAAAAGGAAAGCAAGCTGCAGTCGGAGCCAATCGGCAGTCTCATGGTTATATTATATCATATTAAAACTCGGCGTGTATGAGCCTTTGTGATGAAAATGTAGCGATTTACCCTCCCGGCTGGTAAGTCCCCGGATGTGCGTAGGTGGTGGGGGGGGGAACCATCGAGAATAGAGAACTACATGCAACAACCAACATGTCAGGAGCAGTTAGGTCTAGGTGGCGTCTTGTTCAGGGACACCTCAACACTTAGCTAGGAGGGGGAGCCTGGGGATCGTATATATATGTTTCTATGTTTCGCTGCCCTTTCTGCCCTTCTCCGTAAAAATAACTAAAACATCAGATTTATTTTTCAAGTTTCAAGTTTGTCAACTTTGCACCAAGTTTTTCTTACCTCTGTATACAACTGACTGACATCTGTACACAAACGGCCTGTGTGATTGCGGCCGGCTCAGCTGTACCTAATCACAGGTTGTGTGCATGCGCGGTGTGTAATCTGCCTCGTCGCAGACGGCAAGCTGGCGTGAGTGATAGAACTGCGTTACATACACAATGAGTTGTGACTGCTTGTCAGCAGAAAAAAAGTTTAAGTTTGGCTCCTCCCCTTTGTATCTCTTCTGTCCGTCTGTCTGTCTCTCTGTCTGTGTGTCACTTTATCGATGCTGCTGCTGCACTGATGCGCCAATTTCAGTGCCGTTTTCTGTCTGTTATTTGCAGTATTTTCATCTTCATCACAAGAAGATGAGATGCCGGCATGGCCTGAATGCTTACTTTTTATATTGGTTACTGTTGTGAGTTGTGGATGTATTAACCTTGTGGGGCCGGTAACTTTCCACTCTGCCGTGTCCTCGGTGTTACGGCTCGCCCGTCCTCGCCTCCACGCCCGCCCCTTTCTCCTCCTGCTACGCGCCCTTCGCGTTCCTCTACGCGTCGCCTTGGCATACGGCGTTCCGACTCCCCGGAGTTCCCCCCGGCTACCAGACGCTCACGTTCCCCATCCCCCGCTGGCCCTGTCCTCTCGGCAGGCTCCTCCCACTCCTCTCACCTCTCGGAGTCGGACATTCCCTGCACGTCGGCGCAGGCGCAATGGCGGAGCGGCGATGACGCTACATACAGCGTGACTCTCCGCACCGGCGCCCCATTCCCAATCACCGCACCTGCCCCTGATCGGCAATCACCGCTCGCCTTACAAGCAGTGGCGTAGCCAGCAGTGGGCCTGGTGGGCCTGGGCCCACCCATTTCAGTCCTTGGCCCACCCACATAATTGGTTGATTTGTATTTTTTATTTTTCGTAATTGGTTGAATTATCTGTCAAGTCTCTCCCAAAGTACATTACCACTCCCACTACAACGTGCGCGCGTGTGTGACGTCACAGCAAGCAAGCTCAACGAGCGGATTATGCATGTCACAGCAGCATTGAGCTGAGCGAGCAGCTCGCTAAGAAAATGGCACAGCAATCCATGTTCAAATATTTAAAAAAAGCGCGTTTGGATGACAATCAAGATCAAGAAGCCACGTCGTCAGCTGCGGGTTCTACATCCGAGAACATCGCTTCTAGTACAAGTAACGTTGCTGATAACGTTCAATCACTGGCCGCGGCCGAATTCACCGTTTTTATACAGCAGTTAAAGCGCAAAGCTGCGAGTCAAAGCTATAAGTCGCTCATTGAAATACTTGACAGCTGTCACACAGACTTTTTCCCGAATGTCAACGCTCTGCTAAGGGCCATGATTACGTTCCCGTTAACTTCATGCAGTGTTGAGCGACTATTTTCTACAGTCAACGGGATCAAAACTGCATTACGATCATCCATGCTCACAGCTCGTCTCAATGGATGATGTGTATTTGTGAGTATTTATTGTTTGGTAAATTCTTGCCCATCCATTTTGGCACAAGCCCACCCAAACCTTGATTTCTGGCAACGCCACTGCCTACAAGAACCTGGCCTGCACTCCACTCAGCGCCAGATCTTTCCCTAAGCTACAGGTGGTAACGTATATCCTTCCCCCCGGATCCCATTATTCATGTGGCATCCTGTGTGGCAATTCCTGTGTTGAATTAAACCGCCCTTTGGGCTTGAACCTCACCTACGCCTCCTCCTTTGCTGTGTGCCTGGGTCTCACCTCAACCCCCCCCCTAACACTCGGCCTACGTGGCTATTTACACTTCACTCTTATCTGTTAGGCCTGAGAGGCCTTCAAGATGCGCTCGGTGTTCTTCGGCCGTGGAAAACAACTGTCCTTGCTTCACAGACAGTCAGTCTGGCAGGCTCTGTTACATCTCCATGCAAGACCAGAATGCTGATAACTTCTGCATTCTTTTCTCCCATCCCAGAGGCGTGACTAGCGTGTCCAAAACTGTCTATATGCTCTATGTATCCGAATAAACTCTGAATCATCCCGAGTGATGCTGCCTTGTGTCACATTGATTCCCGAGCTCACTGCTGCTACGCTTACAGACAATCCTGATCCTGAACCTGAACCTGAACCTCAGTCACATTAGATGACCGCTGGAAACCGCGCATAGCAGTTACATTCAGTAAACTGCAAGATCTACACGCCTCTCCGTCTAACCACCGCCACACGCATCACACGATCTGGAACATGTGATTTGGTCTGACATCCTGCAGCAGCATGTGGGTTTTCAATTGCAGATGGTGTCCATCACCATGTAAACACTCAACACTAACAGTGCGGTGGATAGCTGATAGCTGAACAAAACATAGCTGGCCCCCTCTGACCCCCCCCCCCCTAACCACCGCCCCCCCACCCCGGTTCTGCTAGTATTTAATTCAGAAGAACCACATGCTGCAACATAACGTTAAAACTGACAATGAAATATTCAGCCTTCTGTTCGCTTTGTGCTCTCTCTCTATTCCCCCCCTCTTTCTCTCTCTCTCTCTCTCTTTCAATTATTTTTTATAGAAAAAGAAAGAGAAAGAGAGAGAAAGAGAGAGAGGGACACCTCTCTCTCTTTTGTCTTTGTCTTTGTCTCTTTAATGGTTGGTTTTCTGTGGCTAAATAAGGCCGCACTGAGACGTTTTTTGTGTTGTGTTGCAGTGGTGGAAGGGAGTGTGTGTGTGCGCATACAGTATGTCTTTGTGTGTGTGTGTGTGTGTGTGTATGCATGTGTTGGTGTGTGTGTGTGTGTGCGTGTGTTGGTGTGTCTGTCTGTGTATGTGCGATTTTTGATTTGACTGTCAAGACTGGCAATCTTTGCATGCTTTTAATTTATTCCCTTGTAGGTTTCCATCGTCTTAGACTGAAAATGACTCAGGTCATTTAAGACCTGAGTCCTTTCTTTCTACACTTCCACAGGCTGTGCTGCTGTGGTGTGGGAGTTTGGAGACATGTCAGTTTGTGTTTGGTGTGTGTGAACCAATTACAATTTATTTTTATTGTGTGTGTACTTTTCCTCTGGCTTTCAGTGGGTGGATTTTCCCCCATGAACGCAATGACGGAAATTGAATGTTTAGCCACATTTGCATCGCATCTTTGCCTTTGTCTGCGTGTGCCGATATAATACCGATCTGCTTGTATGTGAGCGTGTGCGTGTGCATGTGTGTGTGATTGCTGATTCTGCTTTTTTTAATTCAACACTTAAATGGACGGATAGAAATCGAAGCGTTGAATAAAACGACGATTAATGAATTAAGATTCTACTAGAATCTAATGAGATCGAAGCGAATGTGTATATATACAGTATATATTTAACAAATGCACATCATTCCTCTGTTTCCATGGAGACCAAGGGTGCTCACAGGTTGTTTCCTAATTAGGGGTGAGAGGTCAACATCGCTAATGCTAACAAGCCAGCGTATTTGGACAGAGAGCTGAGCAAAAGCATGTGGCATCAACGGTATCCGTGGATCCATGGTGGATTACTGTGAATTATTTGCTTTGGTCCAACAATCTGAGATTTTCATTGTCAAACTTCAAGTTGTCTCTCTTGGCAAATGCCCTAAATGTAATGTAATATAAAAGTTGTCTCTCCTAGTCTTTGTGTTCGTGTGTTTTCATTGTAAAAGTTGTTCCTATCTGTCTTCTTTCCATGTGTCGCCAGCTGGCCATACAGCTTCTGAAGCCTGGTACCATGATGTCCTCCCCCCCCCTCTCCTCTCATTGTGCTCTTGTGTGTAGTGACTGTAATTGAGTGCGATGTGGTCATCTTTTAGGTGTACTGTAAACACTTCAGCCAACGCCCGAGGCTTTCGCCCGGTTCTGATAGGGTGCCGGCCAGCGAGCGTATAGCACCGAGGTGGGGTGCAGGGAAATGAATCATGCTATTGGTCATAATAAAACTAATAAGGCAGCCAGCAGGTTCTGTACGACAGGGCAGGGCATGTGTGTGTGACTTCCTGTGTGGGGGTGAAAAGCAAATACCAACCAATGTTGTCACTTATTTTTTTTGTATTGTGATACATTGTGGTATGTTATGTTCTGTTATTTATTTCTTATAATACTTATGTTTGGACCACTTCAAAAGACACGTGAAACAAGGCACTGTAGAGTGGGCTAGAAGGTCGGTTATCACACTATTTGAGGGGTTAAGAGTGATCAATGTAAACTATTGTTCTTTTTTAAGTATATACAAATGACTACAAATATCAAGGCTTAACATTTATGTAACCTACACAAGCGTACGGGGGAACAAGATGCAACTTGCAAAAACAAAGAAAGCTTCTTAATATGGCTGCTCAAACCATAAAGACTGGCCTAGAAATGAAATCCGAAATGCAAATGAGGCCACGCCCTTATAGGATCAAATCTCGAGGGGGGCGTTTCCTGATCTTGCGCGGGGCGTGGTTTGGCCGTCGAGGGGGCAGGACCGAACGGTCCTGAGTGCGAGATCCAAAGTGCACCATCAGTGTTCGACCATTGCCTGACTAGTGGAAACCAGGAAATAATAATGGTTGTTTATTCTCGGAAACTATCGTTTAGAGCCAATAGTGTGACTGGCTGGTGGTAAATCGTAGGTTTTAAACAACGTGTTGCGAGGCGAAAACGCGACCACGTTTGTTGTTGCGTGGATAATTAAATCCACGGATCCCAATTCACGCAACACCTCTTCATTCATGATGACACCCAGATGATTGGTCTCCCTGCTGCTGCTGCTGCTGATGGTGCTGGTGGTGCTGAAGCAAGAGCTGCATACCAAGAAGAAGGAGCCGGCGTCCCTCAAGCGGAGCTGCTTTCCTTGTAGAAAAGGGGCACCCACTGGTGCCCCTTTTCCACCAAAGTGAACCGAGAGCTGGTTCTGGGCTGGTGCTAGTGCCAGTTCGGAGCTGGTTCAACTTAAGAACCGGTTTGCTTTTCCACCGGCTAGAGAGCCTCGAGAGCCAACCCGCCCCCACGTCATTACGTCACTGTACGTCTGTATAAGTCTCCGCCTTCCCAGCAACGCGAGCACAACAAGAACAATGGCGGACTACATCGCGATACGAGTGATCTTGTTTTTGTAATTGTATATTTTGTTACTACCTGTTCTGTCATAACTCAAATAAAAACTGAATCTTATTTGTTTCTCTGTTCTTTAAGTATACTGAAGCAGACATGTTAACAAAATGTTTATTTAGAAAAACAATAAATTAAAAACAGTAGAATACAAATAAAGTGAACACAGTGCAATGAACGTGCATAATGAACTAAAAACTAACAAAACAATAGTGTGGTCATTTGTTTGCTTATATTATTTATAGGGATGCACCGAGTGTGGACGTGTGTGGATGCGCGCTCCCTTCCTGACTCACGGGAAGGACAGTCGACTAAATCTAAATCTACATCTTCATAGATCTGCAATACGGGACCGCAGCTGCCCAACCCTCGCCACCGGGTGGGTGAGGGGGAAGGGAACTGAAGTTGGTGCGCACCGAGGAACGGTGAACGGGCGCGACTTCATATCTCAGCAGCCCGAGGAGGCGCGTCTTGGTCCGGCTTGCCTTCCCTCTCTTCCGCAGTCTCTCGCTCTCTGATGCGTATACAGTATAGACGGGGAGGAAGGAGATATCATATCATATGGGCTGGGTGGTCGTATAGGCGGCATACGGCGGATCAGATATAGGGGTTGAGAGGTGGGGGTTTCACAACAAGAGAAATTGACATTGGGTGGTTTTTAATCGTAAGGGAAAACAGCAGCGGGGAAGGAGGAGGCGGAGGAGGAGGTAAGAAGAGCATCCCGCAAAACGAGACGAGAGGATCCTTCCACCCCCCCCCCCCCCACACACACACACACACGGTCCGCTTGCCCACACCGGGACCAACCGACCGGCGGTGGTGGTGGTGAAGGAGGAGGATAAAGGGACTCCGACCGAGACATCTGGGACCGGTGCCTTGTCTTGTTATCGAACATCTGGATACATTGATATGATTGGAGGTGTATCAACGTTGAGGGGCGGCAGCGGCAGCACAATGGGACGCCGGGTGATGCTGATCGCCTGCGCACTCCTCGCACTACTGGGTATGTCTCGCTTTCATCCATATCCCGATCTATTATATCCACTATATACTAATAACAACAATGGCAGTGTCGACACGAGTCCCATCTCATCTGTACCTGTTCAGTGTCTGAGGGCGACCCGCCGCGCACACCTGTGCACGAGACGAGACCCACACCTGCCTGCAGTGACAGGTTGGTGGCGCGAGAGAGGTGTGTGCGGCCAGCCAGCCAGCAGCCCAATATGCCATCATGATACAATAACAGATGCCATGGTCGAACAGCTGTCTGTGCTGACCTGCGTCTGAGCAGGAAGGGGAGAGTAGGTTAATGTGATATGTGGTTTTAAGATTAACCCCAGTGTACAGATTAACCGATGTATTTTATTGTTATGTGGTCTGAATCAACACACACACACACACACACACACACACACACACAAAGTGAACTGTCCCAAATAAACACCAGATGGGAGGCCTTGTCGGAGGAGCCAGGAGGAGAAGGAGGAGGCTTGTGTGTGGAGGAGGGGGGGGGGGGCAGCAGGGCCCACACTTGGCCATGAGGATCACCAGTTAGCCCCTATCTCCCCCTCTCTTTTCTCTCCCCCCCCCGCCCCCCCCTTTTTCAATGCATCAGACACTTTCACCAGGCCTGTATTATCGATCCTGCTACTAATAGATATTTCCCATGGAGACGTCAGCTGTGTTATTTGGAGTTATTTATTTCTCTTCTCCTTGTCTCTCTCTCTCTCTCTCTCTCTCATATGCAGCGTAGCCTCCTACATCATAATACACACACATACACACACACACACAGCTCTGCTCCCCAGCACAGGCAGGGTAGCCTCCAGCTGGGCACTTCTGCAGTCTGGCTGAACTGGGTTACCATGCGTCAGATCCACCACCAGTAAACCTGTGTGTGTGTGTGTGTGTGTGTGTGTGTGTGTGTGTGTGTGTGTGTGTGTGTGTGTGTGTGTGGATGGGCAACATCTAGTCTTCTGTGCACAGATTTGCATTTGTCTGTGAGAACTGGAATAAATTGGAGGTTTGGCTCTGGTGGCGGTTTAGTTAGGATGAAGTGTGTAGCAGTGGGTGGGTGTGTGTGTGATACAGATTTAGATTTTAACAGAAACTGTTGCTTTTGCCGACTCCCATATAGCAGTGAGTATCTTCCTTTCAACTAGAGATGTAGACTATCGATCTATATATACAGTATATATATAGACTATATGGCCAAAGGTCAGTGGACACCCCTACTAATTATTGAGTTCAGGTGTTTCATCCACACCCATTGCTAACAGGTGCATAAAATCAAGCACACAGCCATGAAATCTCCACAGACAAACATTTACAATTCAGAATGGTTCGTAAAGAGCTCAGTGACTTTGAACTGTCACTGTCATAGGATGCCATCTTTGCCAAAAGTCAGTGAAATTTCTGCCCTACTAGATGTGCCCCGGTCAACCGTAAGTGCTATTATTGTGAAGTGGAAGCGCCTAGGAGCAACAACAGCTCGGCCACGAAGTGGTAGACCACGCAAACTCAGAGCGGGGCCGACGAGTGCTGAAGCGCGTAGCGCGTCATCTGCTGTATCACTCACTACAGTGTGTGAGTACCAAACTGCCTGTGGAAGCACCATCAGCACAACAACTGTGCGTCGGGAGCTTCATGGAATGGGTTTCCATGGCCGATCAGCTCCACACAAGCCTCACATCACCATGCGCAATGCCAAGCGTCGGTTGGAGTGGTGTAAAGCATGCCGCAACTGGACTCTAAAGTTTATGGAGGAGGGATAATGGTCTTCTCAGGGTTTGGGCTAGGCCCCTTAGTTCCAGTGAAGGGGATGCTTAATGCTACAGGATATGAAGACATCTTAGCCAATTGGGCGCTTCCAACTTTGTGGCAACAATTTGGGGAAGGCCCTTTGCTGTTCCAGCATGACTGTGCCCCTGTGCACAAAGCAAGGTCCATAAACCGGGCACGGTGGTGCAGTGCTTGCACTGCTGCCTCACAGCAAGAAGGTCCTGGGATCGATTCCCACCTGGGGCGCTGTTGACTCGGGGTGCCCAGGTGGGTTATCTCCTGGCCTTTCTGTGTGGAGTTTGCATGTTCTCCCCGTGCTCCGCGGGGTCTCCTTACAGAGTCAGAACCCCAATTAAAAACATGCCTGCTCCTGGCTGCCCCTGTAGGGGCAGCATAACTCAGGATGGGTTAAAAGCAGAGACATAATTTCCACGGGCCACCCTCCCTGCATGTGTGTGTTTGGCGGCCACCACTTCAAAACATGCTGTGTTTGTGTGGATTAATAAAGCTCTTCTTCTAAAGACATGAGTTTGGTGTGGAGGAACTCGATTGGCCTGCACAGAGCCCTGACCTCAACCCCATTGAACACCTTTGGGAGGAATTAGAACGCCGATTGCGATCATCAATGCCTGACCTCACAACTGTTCTTTTGGCTGAATGGGCACAAATTCCCACAGACACACTCCAAAATCGTGTGGAAAGCCTTCCCAGAAGAGTGGCAGTTGTCATAGCCGCAAAGGGGGGTCCAACTCCATATTAATGCCCATGGTTTTAGAATGGGATGTCCAACAAGCTCATATAGGTGTGATGGTCAGGTGTCCACTGACTTTTGGCCATATAGTGTATATATACTGTATATACAGTAGGGGTGTAACGGTACACAGAAGCCGGTCATATTTCTATGTAGGGCTGATAAAAAAAACAAAAAGCAATTGGTCACAATCAGCTACAAAACTGAAAAGTATCTCTTATGTTATAAAAGTACAAAATAAATAGAATAAAAAATAAAACTTGTACAGTGTTTCAATTTGTTCCACTTAAGCTATATTTAAACATTCAAAGCTTAAGCCCAACCCTCCCACAAAAGACAGAGGAAAACAAAACATGCTAGTAGGGAGGTACTGAGGTAGCAGGCCAGGTAGTTTTTGCAAACTGGCAACTTTGGTAACTTCATTATAAAAATAAAGAACTCAAACTTTTCCATATACTGTATTATGCAGTTAAATGTAAACAGCAAACATACACTGTCCCCATAGGCCATATTTTTATGTTGGATGATGTCAAACAAAAAGGTTCAATAAGCTCCAAAACTGAAAAGCAGCTCTCATGTTCTGAAAATACTACAAAATAAATAATAACAAGGAGTGTTTCAATTATTTCGGCCGAGGGCTGATGCAAAATAAAAAGCAATACAGAACTGAATAACATCTCCTGGTGTGAAAATACTAAATATGTCAAATATGAGATAAAATAAAATCAGTGCCTTTAGGAGTAATGTATCACATTTGTGATTAACTTGTGAGTCTGAAAGGTCATATGCATCTCTTAAAGGTACTCAAGCTTCATCTCTCTTTACAGCTCTCCATCGCCGCTGTAGTCCACTGCGAACCCGACATTTTCCCACAGCTGATTTGAAAGTAGCAGGCGGGTCTTCTAGCTCCTGTGTCTCAGTTGCACTCGCCATAGTCAACGTGAACGCGTCCGCTTCATCTTGTTTAGGTCTTCTTCTGCTGTTCTTGTTCCTTAATGGCGGTTGGCAAACAGCGTTTATGTGCTTTATCGCCACCTTCTGGATTGGAGTGTGACTCAGACGTATTCTTCGTATGGCTGCACGTACCGAACCGTGACGTCCGTACCGTGAAGTCACGGGACGAATACACGTACCGTTACACCCCTAATATACAGTATATAGATAGATAGTCTGCATACATCATTTACTTATTTTACATAGAATTCTATTTATAGTTCTATTTCTATTTTGTACAGTTCTATTTCTATTTTGTAGTTCTATTCTATTTTGTATTCTTTTATAATTACTGTCGGCTGTCGGGCGTTTTGCACAAAAAGTTTTTCACTCACTGTTTATACTCACGTGTAAATTGTGAAGTGACAATAAAAATACTTGAAACTTGAAACTTGAAACTTGAAATATACACTCACCGGCCACTTTATTAGGTACACCTTGCTCGTACGGGGTTGGAAGAACTGCCTTAATTCTTCGTGGCATAGATTCAAGAAGGTGCTGGAAACTTTCCTCAGAGATTTTGGTCCATATTGACATGATAGCATCACGCAGTTGCTGCAGATTTGTCGGCTGCACATCCATGATGCAAATCTCCCGTTCCACCACATCCCAAAGGTGCTCTTTTGGATTGAGATCTGGTGATTGTGGAGGCCATTTGAGTATAGTGAACTCATTGTCATGTTCAATAAACCAGTTTGAGATGATTTGAGCTTTGTGACATTATCCTGCTGAAAGTAGCCATCAGAAGATGGGTACACTGTGGTCATAAAGGGATGGACATCGTCAGCAACAATACTCAGGTAGGCTGTGGCGTTTAAACGATGCTCAAAGGGGGCCCAAAGTGTGCCAAGAAAATATCCCCCACACCATTACACCACCACCACCAGCCTGAACTGTTGATACAAGGCAAGATGGATCCATGCTTTCATGTTGTTTACGCCAAATTCTGACCCTACCATCTGCATGTCGCAGCAGAAATCAAGACTCATCAGACCAGGCAACGTTTTTCCAATCTTCTATTGTCCAATTTTGGTGAGCCCATGCAAATTGTAGCCTCAGTTTCCTGTTCTTAGCTGACAGGAGTGGTACCCGGTGTGGTCTTCTGCTGCTGTAGCCCATCTGCTTCAAGGTTCGACATGTTGTGCGTTCAGAAATGCTCTTCTGCATACCTCGGTTGTAACGAGTGGTTATTTGAGTTACTGTTGCCTTTCTATCTGCTCCAACCAGTCTGGCCATTCTCCTCTGACCTCTGGCATCAACAAGGCCCAGAGAACTGCCGCTCACTGGATATTTTCTCTTTTTCGGACCATTCTCGGTAAACCCTAGAGATGGTTGTGCGTGAAAATCCCAGTAGATCAGCAGTTGCTGAAATACTCAGACCAGCACGTCTGGCACCAACAACCATGCCACGGTCAAAGTCACTTAAATCACCTTTCTTCTGATGCTCGGTTTGAACCTCAGCAGATCGTCTTGACCATGTCTACATTTACATTGACATTTACATTCAGGGCATTTGGCAGACTCTTTTATCCAAAGCGACTTACAAAGAGTACATTTGTTGAAGGAGAGGCAGCAATATATCACTGTTATATATCACTGTGAAGATAGGAATAGAGCTGTTTTCGAGCATTCATATTTACGAGACGAATAGAACGAGTTTCATAATTGCTAAGTTGCCTGCATAAGTAGCTGGGCAGGCGTGCAATTCTGCTGTGTTCTGAATGCGTTGTAAGGGCCTGATTGTTGAGGCGGGGAGTCCAGCCAGGAGAGAGTCGCAGTAGTCGAGACGAGTGATGACGAGCGCTTGGACCAGGATCTGCGCTGCTTCACGTGTGAGGAAGGGCCGGATCTTGCAGATGTTGTAGAGAGCAATTCTACAAGATCGGGCCACAGAGGTAATGTTGGCGTTGCAAGACAGCTGGTCATCCAGTACCACGCCAAGGTTCCTTGCAGTGGGTGCAGGGGAGACTTCGATGTCCTTGATGGTGACAAGTAGGTCCATCTGAGGGCAGTCTTTACCCGGTATGAAGAGAAGCTCAGTCTTGTCGAGGTTGAGCTTCAGGTGGTTGGCGGTCATCCATCTGCTGATGTCGGCCAGGCATTTTGAGATGCGTGTTCCGATGTGGGTGTCTGAGGGGGGGGAAGGAAAGAAACAGTTGGGTGTCATTAGCATAGCAGTGTATGAAGTAGTGTATAAAGAAAACAGAAGGGGTCCCAGTACTGAGCCTTGGGGTACTCCGGTGTCAAGGGTGCAGGGTCTGGACAGGGAGCTATTCCATGTGACCTGATAAGTGTGATCTGTCAGGTAGGAAGTGAACCAGGATAACGCAGTTCCAGCGATGCCAAGCTCTGCCAGGGTGGAGAGAAGAATCTGGTGGTTCACTGTGTTGAAAGCAGCGGACAAGTCAAGAAGGATGAGCACAGATGAGAGGGAAGAGCTTCTGGCGTTGCGAAGGGACTCTGATACTGCGAGCAGGGCCGTCTCCATGGAGTGCGCCGCTTTGAAGCCTGCCTGATTTGAAGCCTGACTGAGTGCAAATTCCTGGCCAAATGGCACGGGCCCTACGAGGTCATTGAAAAAATGGGAGAGGTCAACTACCGCATCAGTCAACCCGGGCGAATACCACCTGAAAAGGTATATCATATCAATCTTCTGAAAAAATTAGTAGCCCGGGATGCGGTGTGTGCTCTTTCTCTTCCCCAGGGCCCGGCCAAAAACAGAGCCAGTCGAGGTACCAATGGGCGAACAACTGGCCGAGATGCAGCGCCAGGACCTCAGAGAACTGATAGACCGCCACAGGGATGTGTTCTCTCTGGACTCCGGCCACACGGACCTAGCCCAGCACCACATCATCACCGAGCCCGGAAAGAAGGTAAAGAGACCTTACCGGATCCCCGAAGCAAGGAGAGAAGCCATCCGCCAAGAGGTAAAAACTATGCTAGAGAACAGAATAATAGAGTCGCATAGCGAGTGGTGCAGCCCCATTGTGCTGGTCCCCAAACCAGATGGAACCATCCGGTTCTGTAATGACTTTCGTAAGCTGAACGAAATTTCCAGATTCGATGCCTACCCCATGCCACGAGTGGACGAGCTGATTGAACGGCTAGGAAAAGCCTGTTACATTTCGACCTGGACCTGGACAAAAGGGTATTGGCAAGTTCCCCTAGCGCCCGCGGCCAGAGAGAAGACGGCCTTCACTACGCCAGACGGCCTGTTCCAATACCGCATGCTCCCGTTCGGCCTCCATGGAGCCCCGCCCACCTTCCAGAGGTTGATGGACCGGGTCCTCCGGCCCCACCGTGAGTATGCAGCAGCATACCTGGATGACAGTGGTACATGGGGAGGAATGGGGGACCCATCTCAAACAGGTTACCGCCGTGCTGAGGGCCCTACGAGGGACGGGGCTGACAGCCAACCCCAAGAAGTGCCGCCTCGGCCTCCTGGACGCCGACTACTTGGGATACACGATCGGTCGTGGATGCGTCAAACCCCAGGCAGGCAAGGTCGAGGCGATCCGAGAATGGCCCCGACCCCAAACCAAGAGACAGGTACGGACGTTTGTGGGGCTCTCCAGCTATTACCGTCGCTTTGTCCCCCATTTTTCCTCCCTCTCAGCCTCCCTCACAGACCTCACCAAGAGCCGGCTGCCCGACCGGATCCGGTGGACCGAGGAGACGGAGAAGGCCTTCCAGGGGCTAAAGGAAGCACTCTGCTCAGGGCCAGTGTTGGTGACCCCGGCCAGGGGTCCCCGCTGGTTCCTGTCCCTGCAACCCTATGCTTTCTCCGTGGTCCACCGGTCCGGGGCCATGTCCAGAAGAGACGCCCTAGGGGGCTGGGCCACACCTCCTTCCAGGTCGGAGCTGAGGGGGAGGGTGTGTGACAGCCGGCAGAGGTACAAGAGAGGAGAGGTGAGGAACCACAGATATGAGCCCTTCCCGGTATTAACGCTCATGCCCAAATATGGAGGTCCGGTGACGTCATCCCAATCACTGGGATGCAGAGCACCTGTACCTCGTCGACAGAGCCCAGCGGGAGACAAGCAACGCGTTAATTAACGGACACATAAAAAGGGAAGTCTCACACACACACGGGGTAGGAGTATGGGAGTAATCATTAATAGAGAGAGATTGACTGAAGTGCTGTGTATGATCACAACAGACACACACACACATACACACCACCAGGCACTGCTATGTGACTCACGGTCGCATGCATCATGATTCTGTGTGTTTTCCTTCTCATCATTGGCATTTCAAACGCACTCAACACTTTAGTTCGAGTGTACTAGCCACAGGGTGAGTAGTAGGGTGAGTAGCTGTCGTATAATACATGCGTAACGGTAACTTACGAAGCAAACACTCCCACCACCTCACCCTGTTCTCCCTGCTGCCCTGCCTTTGGTATATCCTGTCTCTCGGTCGGAACAAGCCTGGACTCCCCTCGCGTGTGCGCACCGTGCTGTCCACATTCCCCGCTCCTCCGGTGTCATGCATGTTGCGTGTTGTGTTCGGAGGTGGAGTTGGCTGTTGCCTTCGCCTTGACTCTCTCTCTATTTGTAGAAGAGTAGCAACACGGAGACAGTGTGGAGGCCTGTGTGTGTGTGTGTGTGTGTGTGTAGGTGTCTGGAAACAAAGAGACATGTCTCCAAGGCCTCAGAGGAGTCCCAGCGACACCTGGACTCTAATTAGCTGCTATTTGCTGGCAGCGCAGTAAAACAACAACTGTTGTGTAAAACTACAACTGAAAAGCTACAACTGTAAGGGAGGGGTGGGGGAGGGTCAAAGGGCAAACCAAGGTCTGGGAAATGAAGCCAATGCAGAAGTCTGACTTCTCACCAGATGTATTCACTCTGTAAACATTTTCCTAAAGACTTTGCGCTCTCAATCACGAGTTTCGAGTCTTATTCGACACGGCATGATGTAAATTCTAGTCCTAGACCTTGAATAATACAGACGACGAAGCAGGGTATGCCTTAGGGGTGTGGCTAGCCACCTGTCAATCAAGGTAGAATGCGTATCCATGGCGCTGTGAACACTGCAGCAGCCGTGAACATGTCTTTGGATGTTGAAATGAAAATATGTGAAAAGGAGACTCAGGAGAATGAGGTCCCCCATGACTACTTGTCTCTCTACGTTTCACACTTTAGATGGGATCTTAAAGCCTCAGCTACACATCAGCACCTGCTGATGACTCTCTCCCCTTGGGGTGGTCAGCTTGAAGTGTGTGTGTGTGTGACTGACAGACATGAAAACAAGTTTGAGCGAGAGAGCGACTAACTTCCTGCCACCAGACCAGGATCCCAGGCTGCAGCCCAGACAGCCTCTGCTTTCTGTCTAATTCTCGACTCCAGCTGCGATGGCAGCAGCACCCGTTAACTGCGCGCACACACACACACACACACACGCACACGCACACGCACACACAGGCACACACAGGCCCTCGACCGGCGCTCTGGCATTTCACGGTTGAGATGTTATCTCCTCGTCTGAGATAAGATGCAACGGCCCTGTTACGCCCCCTTGAGGGCAATAACGTGGTATGCCGAGGGTGATACAGTGGGAACACAGTGGACAGGAAACCAGGATATATATTCAAAATTATATTTATTTTAACACAACGTCACAGGGAACAAGGGGACTATGAGCAGTGCCAAATAAATGAACATAGTAAAACATCTCCCTAGCCTACCTAACCAAAAAGCTTCCCTACCTAACAAAAAGACATTGGTTGGCAGGCACTTGTTCCTAACCTG
>PIJE02004228.1:2500-5000 GCA_002895965.2 Coryphaenoides rupestris
GTCTGGAACCCAAGATTCAAGATTATTTCATGACCATATGTAACAAGTACAATGTAATGCTTACTTTCATATGCATTATGTTGTTGTTGTTGTTGTTGTTGTTGTTGTTGTTAGTCCGGACCCCGCCAAGCAGCACTGGGTCTGTTAGAGCGCTCAACCTCAGATGAAGTGTCGCCTGTTCTTCAGAGTGGACCACATGATGCTAGCAGGCTAAACATCTCAGCATCACGTCAACAGGAGTAAACAGGAGTGGCGTCGCTAACCGGCAGCTTCTCATGTACATATATATATATACTGTATACATCCAGGTATGGTTCCAGAACCGAAGGTCCAAAGAGCGTCGCATGAAGCAACTGAGCGCCCTGGGTGCCCGACGGCACGCCTTCTACCGAGGGCCCCGCAGGATGCGGCCTCTAGGGGGCAGGCTGGAGGACGCGGACATCCTGGGGCCCGGAGCGTACGGCTACTATGGAGGTGAGGAGCTCGCGGACGTCGGTGTTGATGAAGTCTTCTTTCTTTGCATTTACATTNAGAGCAGGTTGGGGCTGTGCGCTGCCTCCGGAGCACGGAGAGCGCAGCGTCTAAGTGCTTTTAGGTGTTTTGTCGTCTGCGCGTGTGTGTGTGTCTGTGTGTGTGTGTGTCTGTGTGTGTGTGCCTGTGTGTGTGTGTGCGTGAGTCTGTGTGTGTTCTTTGCTAATCTGCAGCACAGTGGGATTTCTGCCTCCGGTGGCCTCCGTAAGTTGGGTGTCAACATACTGTAGTTATGCCTCCCGCCCCCCCCGCCCCAATGTTGAACACTCGAAA
The DNA here is from genome assembly GCA_002895965.2 of Coryphaenoides rupestris. Classification (NCBI taxonomy): domain Eukaryota; kingdom Metazoa; phylum Chordata; class Actinopteri; order Gadiformes; family Macrouridae; genus Coryphaenoides; species Coryphaenoides rupestris. The sequence continues at coordinate 3,305 of PIJE02004228.1, forward strand.
GGCTCCTCGATCTTTCTTTTGTTGAGGCGACAACGTGATGAAGATTATAAAGCATGGGTCTTTATTGTGTTGGCTGTGTGTGTGTGGTGTGTGTGTGTGTGCTTGCGTGTGTGTGTGCGGTCGTGTGTGTGTGCGTGCTGTGTGTGTGTGTGCGTGTGCGTGTGCGTGTGTGTGTGCGTGTGTGCGATGTGGCGTGTGTGTGTGTGTGTGTGTGTGTTATCGCCGGGCCGTAGACGATGTGTTTCCGTGTGATTATAGATCACAACTCATTTGCTGTCGAGTCTCACTTCAGTGTCGTCCTGTCGAGCGGCGATTTTCACATTTTTGTTTCGTCCAAGTGGTTTCACAAGACGGTTGCGTTGTGTCTTTGTGTTCGCGTTTGGCCGTCGACCGGACTGTGTGTGTGTTGCATATTCAAAAGCCTAAACATCTTGATGGTGCACAACATGAAGCAGAAATCATATGCGGTGCAAAATGCTCTCTTCCTGTGGATGTGGAGATGTTAATCAGAACGCATCGTCAGCCCAACGTGTGCGTCCTAGCGGTGGAACGCCAGCTTCTCTCACATTCTCGTGCTCCTCTGCCTCGGTTTAGAGCAGCGGTGTCCAACACGTGGACACCAGAGCTGATCCAATCCGGCCCGGGAGGCAATTTGATAAAATGGATTGATTTCGTCTTTCTAACAAATTTCTTCACGAGATCCATAATCACAAAAAACGTTGTTGGAGTTCCGACAAATAACGACTGAACTGCACGAGTTGCGAGACTTGAAAATGCATTTTCGTGTTTTTTCTGTTCGTCTGGAACCCAAGATTCAAGATTATTTTATGACCATATGTAACAAGTACAATGTAATGCTTACTTTCATATGCATTATGTTGTTGTTGTTGTTGTTGTTGTTGTTGTTGTTAGTCCGGACCCCGCCAAGCAGCACTGGGTCTGTTAGGGCCCTCAACCTCAGATGAAGTGTCGCCTGTTCTTCAGAGTGGACCACATGATGCTAGCAGGCTAAACATCTCAGCATCACGTCAACAGGAGTAAACAGGAGTGGCGTCGCTAACCGGCAGCTTCTCATGTACATATATATATATACTGTATACATCCAGGTATGGTTCCAGAACCGAAGGTCCAAAGAGCGTCGCATGAAGCAACTGAGCGCCCTGGGTGCCCGACGGCACGCCTTCTACCGAGGGCCCCGCAGGATGCGGCCTCTAGGGGGCAGGCTGGAGGACGCGGACATCCTGGGGCCCGGAGCGTACGGCTACTATGGAGGTGAGGAGCTCGCGGACGTCGGTGTTGATGAAGTCTTCTTTCTTTGCATTTACATTGAGGGGCATTCGGCAGACGCTTTTATCCAAAGCGACTTTTCACTTTTAACATTTGTTGAAGGAGAGACAGCAATATATCACTGTGGTACATAAAGATAAGAATAGAGCAGGTTTCAAGCATTCATAGTTACAAGGTTAATAGAACGAGTTTCATAATTGCTAGGTTGTCTGCATAATAGCTGAGATAAGAGCAGACGTGTTAGTTCTGAGTGCTGCACCAACACCTAAGAACATAACATATGCTAAACAATGCAATGTACTCTTTCATGTCACACTGTTTCAATAGGAGAGTTTTTTGTGTGGTTTTTGACTACATCTCCATAATCACAATCACATGGATCATACTGTACGTACATGCGGACTGCTCA
>PIJE02004228.1:7500-10000 GCA_002895965.2 Coryphaenoides rupestris
ACGGGATTTACGCGTAATTGAAAAAAAAATTAACGGAGCGTCGGAGCGTCACGCCGCGAGCGTTAAAGGATCATTTTGAACCTCGTCTCGATCTCGCCGCACGAGGGACACGGCTGCGAACGACGCCCCGCGGTTAGCCGATGCCGACGGTCTCTCTCTCGGTGACGAAGGAAGCGTATTTGTGTAACCAACATCGGAGTGACACAAAGCGATCGATCGGTCGAAAAATCTGCAAAGTTCCGCTTTACGTACCGGACAACGACCTCATAAAGTTTAGTTGCTGATTGACGAGCGTATTTCTAGAATTGTTCATCAACGTTGGGAGTAAAAAAGGAGATAAATCTGCATTCTTGATTTGTTTTCATGCGAGGACTCTTCATGCGAGGTGTAGGGGGGCGGGAGGGCAGTCTAGTCTCGTGGCTTTGTGTGTGTTCAGCTCAGAGCCGGAGACGTCTGACCCGCAAGCCTCTAGACTAGAGCAAGACGGCCTGACCCCTAACCCGCCCCTTAACAACACGCATCTGGATTCACCCGTAGGTCCCAGTTTGGGTGAGAGCTTCTGCTAAATGGCTATGTATGTAGTAATAGTCAATAGTGTTGGTTATGCGCGGCTCCGATGTCAGGCCAGGCGACGTCTCCGAGACCGGACTCGTGCTCACACATTGCTCGGGGAAATTAGGGTCTAATTGGTGGATTCAATGTTTTTTCAACGCTCAACCCTCGACGCCGTCTGGACGGTTGTAGATGTCCTCCTTGGGTGGCTGTAGAACGAGGACAACGCCGCCGTCGCATACTGTCGCCTCGTGAAACCGGAATAAACCTTTAGCCATTTTCCAAGGGGCTTACCGGAGCTTACCGTGTCGAAACGGAACCGCTTCCGGAGTGTCCATTCGTGTGAAGGAGGTGGTCTTTTGGGACTGGGAGTTTTGCACCAGGTTCTGCCACCAGGGTTTTGCATCAGGGTCTTGCACCAGGGTTTTGCACCAGGGTTCTGCACCAGGGTTTTGCACCAGGGTTTTGCATCAGGGTTCTGCACCAGGGTTCTGCACCAGGGTTCTGCACCAGGGTTTTGCACCAGGGTTTTGCATCAGGGTTCTGCACCAGGGTTTTGCATCAGGGTTTTGCACCAGGGTTCTGCACCAGGGTTTTGCACCAGGGTTTTGCACCAGGCTTCTGACTGAGGGTTCATGGTGGTTTCACAGGGGAAACTGGTCGAGTATTCCAGTAAACAGACCGCCACTATGGATGGGGACGGAGAGGATGTGTTCATCAGGGCGACGACAATACAACACACAACACACAACAACAACAAGGAGCGGATGCCTTTGTCCGTCCGCTGAATAGCAGCGTTGTGTTGTGTCGTGATGAAACAGAAGGGCGCATAAAAGTGTGTCGCTGGGTTAGGTTGTGCGTTTCATGTTCCTCCTCGTGTTTTGCAGTTTGTGTTTGATGACGACTGTACGATATAAAGAAATTAAATGAGAGAGCGCAGCGGGTTGCACACTTTAAAAAAGGGTTTGAAAGGTGACAACGGCGTACGTCAAGGGAAGGGTTGCAGCGAATGCAAAGAACGAGAGAGCTTGAGAGCTTTTTATGATATAAAAACATTCAAGGTTAAACATGCGTCTGTCTTAAGGGTGATCTGTTCTAAGGTTACCCATTATGTCTCTCTTAAGGTATTCCTGAAGCATATTCCAACTCTAACGAGCATAATAGGCGAATGCGGTTTTTTCCCAATTCCGTATTCATAAATGCGATCTCCAAGGTAATACATTCTTGTGTGAACGAGCGGCGGCGTCGAAACATTTCAAATAAGACTCAAACGTAAAGATAAGTAAAATGCAAAGCAGGTGGAAAGGATAACACAATGGATTTGTGTTGCGTCGGTGTGTGAGTGTGTGTGTGTGTGTGTGAGAGAGAGACAGAGAGAGAGAGAGAGAGAGACGGAGAGAGAGAGAGCATATCTTAAGTTATCTTAGCATATCTTAGCTCGTACGACGTTAGCTCCAAGGCACAACCGCTGCTAGCGTGTTAGCGTAGCGTCGCGGGCTGTACAGGAACATGACAGGAAGCAGAAACGTTGTTTTTTGGGCGGGAATTGTTAACGTGCGCCGTCCCGACCCCACGACAACCGTTCTTTTTTTTTTTGGTTACCCAACTGTAGATTCATTAGATTTATGATTTGTGAAATAACGAATAATAATAATTAAACATTTTCCTTTTTTTTGGGGGGTGTATTTAACGAGGTGAGTAGGTGGGTAATATGAAATAACCTAACGAGGTGAAAAATGATCTTCAAAAATGCTCATTAGCTCCGAGCAGATTAGCGGAATATTTTAGCCTCATCCTGATTTGGTTTGATAATGAACGGCAAATGTTTTACACACCTGTATGCGTGTCAGTATAAATATCCATATATTACTTGTCTGGTGGTGGATCTAACCTATAATAACACGTCTTCCCCCCCCCCCCCCCACCCCGCCACAGAGTACCAGGGCGA
>PIJE02004229.1:0-2500 GCA_002895965.2 Coryphaenoides rupestris
TTCCTATCAAACCTATCAATCAATCAAACATAAAATCTGCAATGTTGTGAAGATGACTCCATGCACAGCACGAGGCATTCTATGCAAGAGTGGTGCTTTGCATCACTAGCACCATGTGCAGGCCTCATGCTACATTTAAATCATCTATGAACAACTAAGCCATTTCAAAATCTGAACCATCATTGATGTACTACTACTGCATCTTTTAATTCTACTTGGTTGTAGATCCTTTCTGAGGATTTCCGTGATGTATGTTGTTTGCCATTTCAAAATATTAATACACTTATTGTTGCAAGGTCCCCACTAATCAAATGGGACTTTGTGTGAATTATGCAAAAGATATGCAAATGAGGTCTCCATCAGCCATGTTCACTTGATTTTTCCTAGGTCCCCATTTAGCATAGCATGGTCAAGTCACTACTTCATCAACTCAGAGACTTGAAGTCGTGTATAAGCTAACAAAGCTATGGCTAGTGTACCTGATTTTTTTCATGCCTCTAGAACCTTTAGAAAGGGTGGTCCCCACAAGTGATGAATAGAAAGTTGGTCCCCATCCAACATGGAAACCAGTATGTGTGTGTGTGTGTGTGTCTGTACATCTTTAGCGTGTATATATATATACAGTCTGTCTGTCTGTCTGTCTGTCTGCATGTCTGTGTGCCGTCGCCAACGACCCCGTTAACACGGAACCATCTGTGGTGACACCGGGCCGAAGGCCAAGTCAGAGCGCCCCTTTTAGAACCAACACACTGCTGTTAGCGGGCTTAGAACCAACAACACACAGCTGTTAGTGGGCTTAGAACCAACACACTGCTGTTAGTGGGCTTAGAACCAACACACTGCTGTTAGTGGGCTTAGAACCAACACACTGCTGTTAGTGGGCTTAGAACCAACACAGTGCTGTTAGTGGGCTTAGAACCAACACACTGCTGTTAGTGGGCTTAGAACCAACACACTGCTGTTAGTGGGCTTAGAACCAACACACTGCTGTTAGTGGGCTTAGAACCAACACACTGCTGTTAGTGGGCTTAGAACCAACACACTGCTGTTAGTGGGCTTAGAACCAACACACTGCTGTTAGTGGGCTTAGAACCAACACACTGCTGTTAGTGGGCTTAGAACCAACACAGTGCTGTTAGTGGGCTTAGAACCAACACACTGCTGTTAGTGGGCTTAGAACCAACACACTGCTGTTAGTGGGCTTAGAACCAACACACTGCTGTTAGTGGGCTTAGAACCAACACAGTGCTGTTAGTGGGCTTAGAACCAACACACTGCTGTTAGTGGGCTTAGAACCAACACAGTGCTGTTAGTGGGCTTAGAACCAACACACTGCTGTTAGTGGGCTTAGAACCAACACAGTGCTGTTTAGAATATCAGTGTGATTGAAGTAGGGCTGGGCGATTAATCGATCTCGAATCGAGATCGCGATACATATTATGTCGATCTCGATCTATCAGCCTTCGCGATCTTTTTCGATCTGGATAGATCTGACAGCAGCGTCATGACGCACCGGAAATAAACACGACGACAGCCAATCGGTCTGCAGCGTTTGTCTCGACACGCCCATTTATACAACGGCACGAGGCCCTAACACTAACCCTAACCCTAAGTCCTGTTAACTGTGTTGTCCTGATGGTGCACTGCAGGGAGTGCATTGTTGTCACTCCAAGGTCATGGTGTTCAAGTCACCGATGGAAATCTCAGCTTTTCCAACTGCAAATGCTGACGAAGGTGTCTTGGTGGCATGACGGAGAGAGTTCTTACCTTCCGCTCTGCAGTCCTGGGTTCGAATCCTGTGGAAAGCCTTCTCTTATGTCTAAGTTCTGTGAACGGTGAAGTTATATACGCCCGGAGAGGAAGCCCAAGTAGGTGTCTCGATGGCACAGTGGACAGATTCTTACCTTCAGCTCTGTGGTGCTGGGTTCAAATCCGTGGAAAGCCTTCTCTTATGTCTAAGTCCCGTGAACGGTGAAGTTAAATACGCCCGGAGATCATGCTGAAGAAGGCTTCTTGGTGGTGTTGTGGTCTGCTCTGGAGGTTGGTGCCCTGGAGACTCAGGGTCAAGTCAGGCGCACATAGAGAATCCTCCCATCCCCCCCATCAATCACTAAAGTGACTTGACTTTCTTGAATTAGTTGGGTTACTTCCCCCCTCCCCCAATTAATTTCACTCCCTCCCTGAGGCAAATAAAACACTTGACCATAAAGAAAGGTTTCATGCAAAATAAATGTAAATTTTGGGTGGGGAAGGGGTCCAACTACTTCAAGAAAGTGAAGTCACTTTAATGATTCAAAAAAGTGTCTCATTTGTCAGCAAGAGCACTTTAGGTGTAACACCCCCCCAGCCCCTCTGAGGGGGGGGGGTTCTGCTGGCATTCATTCTTGGTGGCTCTATGTGTGCCTGACTCAAACCTGAGTCTCCAGGGCACCAACCTCCGGAGCAGACCACAACACCACCAAGACGCCTTCTTTGGGTGATCTCCGGGCGTATTTAACTT
>PIJE02004229.1:7500-10000 GCA_002895965.2 Coryphaenoides rupestris
CGTTCAGATCCGTCTTAAGCCGGAGAAATATCGTCACCAGAATGTTCCCACTCTTGTATATCCTCCTATAGTAATTATATACAGTATATTACACACTATTAATATATATTATATTAAAAAATATATATATTAATATATAAAAATCGGCAACATTATCAACGTACACTATAGTTTAACAATTCTACACATTTTGTGTGTCACTCTCTTCACATTGGTACAGCTGAGAGAGAGAGAGAAAGACAGAAAACAGACAGAGACAGACAGAGACACAGAGAGACAGAGACAGACAGAGAGAACAGGGCAGTCCAACTCTCCTCCGATCTGCTCTCCCATTGGCCGAGGGTCACAGGTCAACTTTAGTGCTAACTTCCAGCTCCCGGGTGAGGACGAGGAAGGGAGGAGAATATGGTGGTGTTGACGGTGCGGTGTCAACCATGTGTAACAACCAACACGTCAGGAGCAGGTAGGGTTAGGTGGTGTCTTGCTCAGGGACACCTCCACACTTAGCTAGGAGGAGGGGGAGGAGCCCGGGGGATCGAACCAGCAACCTTCCTGTTGCCAGACAACCGCTCTTATACCTCCTGCTGTGATTATCACGGAGCTGGATTCCCGAGGGAGGTAGAAGGGACGCACTTCTACGGATCGGAGCTCGAGGTCCGGTGGGCGATGTGTGTGGAGAGTCCTGGTCCATCCGGAGCCCCGGCGAGGTTTAACCCGTGAAGCGGACCCCTCCGCTCCGCCCCCGCCGGCGATATTATCCTGGTGCAGCCCTCGTCTTTCTCATTTCATCTTCGCTTTTTTGTTTATATCGCCGTTGTTTTGCTTTGCCTCACTATCGCTGTCACAACACTGCACTGCACACACACGCACACACACGCACACACACACACACACACACACACATGCATGCATAGACGCACACACACACGCACACACACAGACACAGCAGACGTGTAATTGTAGTGCATACACACATGCACACATACGTGCACACACATGAGAGCACACACACACATGCATGCACACACACACACACAAAAGTGTGTATGCAGATGAACACACACACGCACATGCACGTACGCACACACACACGCACACACACACACACACACACACACACACACAGCAGAGGAGTGTAATTGCAGTAATTAGCGAGGATCTTTACAGCAGCGCAGCGTTTGAATGCGTCGGGGTCAGAGGTCGGCGGGACTCTGGGGTAGCAGCACGCCAGCGCTCGTTTCCGACGCATTAGGGAACCCTTGTTTACACACACACACACACACGCACACACACACACAAACACACATTAATCATATACAGTACACACACACTATATTACACACTCACTCACACAGATAGGAATACACAAATCTCACACACACACACACGCACACACTCACATAAATACGAATACATACAAAGACACGCATACGCACACGCACACATTGACACACGCGCACACACACAAATACACATCAATACACACACTCACATAAATACACACGCATAAGGCCCTTCTGAAAGCCCGCCAGTACAGAGAAGAGGGTCAGCAGTACACTTACGGTAATGATAACGCATAACACACACACACACACACACACACACACCAGCACAAACTCACACACACACACACGCAGCATTGTTCCAGCACACTAACAGTTTACAGTTTCGCTAAGACGACGAGATTACGTACATTTGTCTGTTAAGTACGTTCCTGGCAACCGCGCGACAAATTCCAGATTTTTTCGTCTGTCTGTCTGTCTGCGTGTTTATCTCCGTGTTAAAGTCTTTGGAGTAGATTTAGCGCCGCGGAACGGACGCAGACGCCTCCCCGCTTATTAAAATGTCTCCCTTGTTTTCGGGGGTTTAGTTTCGCGTTTCTGTATCTGATCCCCCCCCCCGTCTCTCCACCGCCGTCGCCGTGGACCGCGGTGCCATATGCCGTGCGGAGCGAGCGACAGAGAGAGAGGGCGAAAAAAAAAATCCCTGTTATTTTCTCTCGCCCATCAACACCCTCACATGCAAATATTATGCTAATGATATGCTAATGCTATGCTAATTGGTGGCGGTGGCGGCGGCGGCGGCGGCGCTGGAGTGCGGCCCTGCTGTTCACATGACTGGTGAGAGAGTAGGTGGGGTCAGGGGGGCAAGCTGTACACCCACCCCAAACACAAATAAACAAAACCCTGCGGTATTTGGGTGGGGGTGTGGGTGGGGGTGGGGGTGGGGGGGGGTGGGGACGGGAACCAGGAAGTGAACCAGTAGCACGCTAGCCCCTACACCCGCTCCACCCACTCCCCCCCCCCCCCCCCCCCCCAAATATGTCCCTAGTGGCCCGGCGCAGGTACAACACCTGCTTGGCCATTTTGAGCCCGTGAACGCTAGCTTCCATGCGCGTGAACGCTAGCTTCCATGCGCGCGCACGCTAGCGAGTTTCTATGTGCACGCATGCTAGCTTCGCTCGGCGACTTAGCGGCTAACGCTCCCACGCTCGGCGAAA
>PIJE02004229.1:12500-28021 GCA_002895965.2 Coryphaenoides rupestris
AGTCTGACCCCGTACACGACAGTCGGCGGTAAATCCACGCCGAGAACGCACAAAGTTGATTAACGTGTTAACGTGTCCCCATAATCCCAGTCATCAGTCACCAGGACGCCAAAACATTCTTAATATCACAGCCAACCGCCACCCGCACAGAGCCACCCGGACCCCACCGCCAGGACACCACCCAGGACACCAACCTTAGACGCCAAACCGGACGGACCCCACACTAGACCCCCCCCCCCTCCCCCACGAGAACCCAAATCTGGCCGTGCCTGTGTAGTATACCCCGCTGGTGTACGGATGTGTGCGTGTGTGTGTGTGTGTGTGTGTGCGCATGGAGGCCCTCAGTGATGGTCATAACCCCCCTCACCCCCCCCCCCCACCCCTAAAACAACGTGTAGAAGCTGGGAAACCGACTGGGGGGGGGGGGGGGGGGGGAGTACAGAGAACATCCCATTTGGACTACCGTACCCACAATTCCATAATACGAGCTGACCGGAAAACCCCAACCCCCCCCCCCCCCCCCCCCAAAAACTAAACCATTACCATTATTTGGTCAATAATGGTAAATAATCCTTTTTTGGGAAAATCTTTGTAACTTCCACGTCTCCTCTCTCTGTATCAGTTGTGTCGTTCAATAATCGAGTTCTACGCCTTTTTTCAGTTCTTTATTTCATGCGTTCCCGTCTGCTTTGGTTGTCCATCTGTCATGAGAGAGAGAGAGAGAGAGAGAGAGAGAGAGAGAGAGAGAGAGAGAGAGAGAGAGAGAGAGAGAGAGAGAGAGAGAGAGAGAGAGAGAGGTGGATGAAACGTCAACCTGTTCCGCTGGCAACGCACAAACGCTGGAAGAAGGACCTCGGCCCTGCAGCGTGAGTGCTTTTGGGGGGGGTCGGGGGGGAACCAGACAGCTGCTGATTTCGGGGGGGGCTCGCGACGCGACGACGTGACGGCGTGGCGGCGTAATCGTCGTGCACGTCGGGGGGCCGCGCTTCTGGGATTTTGCACAACGTCCACAGCGTCCGTCGCGTTTTCAACAGTCGATTAAAAAAACCCCGCGGGGGTCGCGCAGCTGCAGCGCTGTGAAAACCGCGGCACAAAGTCACCCTCTTATCGCGCCACATCTGGATAATCCCTGGGGTACTGGGAAAGATCTTTGCTATGGGAACGTCTGGGTGCTGTATAATATCTGAGTGCTGCACAGCAGTGTATACAGAGCCCAGAGTCCCGCCCCATTTCCGATATCCCTATGTCATGTTGACCTCATTTGGGAACAAATTACGTTACGATAAACGTTGGCGAGGAAGTCAGGAAGGGGGGGGGGGGGGGGGGGGGGCGGGGGCGTGGCCTAGGCTCTCTCTATAGGGTATTGGACCGGCGTGGTGTGGAGGTCGCCGTGTCACACATGCACCATCATGTTTCTTTGGCGCCGCCGCGTTCGCCCCGCACCAGCGTGTGTCGGCCGGCGAAGGTTGAGGGGCGTTTTGTCCTTGCCGCCGCGCTGGCACCCGATTGGTCAGAAAGGCGGGCGAGCGAGCGAGAGAGAGAGTGTCATGAGCGACGCTGTCCCCCCTTATGTCACCTCACACTCTCTCTCTCTCTCTCACACTCACACTCTCTCTCTCTCTCTCTCTCTCTCTCTCTCTCTCTCTCTCCTTCTCTTCAGTTTCAAAGTGATAGAAGAAAACACAGATTCTCGTGGGCGCTTTGACGTCATTTGATGTTTGTTTTTTTACTTTTTAGAGAACGAGAGAGAGAGAGGTAGAGAGAGAGGTAGAGAAGAGAGAGAGAGAGAGAGGTGAGAGAGAGAGAGAGAGAGAGAGAGAGAGAGAGAGAGAGGGCGAAAAAAAAAATCCCTGTTATTTTCTCTCGCCCATCAACACCCTCACATGCAAATATTATGCTAATGATATGCTAATGCTATGCTAATTGGTGGCGGTGGCGGCGGCGGCGGCGGCGCTGGAGTGCGGCCCTGCTGTTCACATGACTGGTGAGAGAGTAGGTGGGGTCAGGGGGGCAAGCTGTACACCCACCCCAAACACAAATAAACAAAACCCTGCGGTATTTGGGTGGGGGTGTGGGTGGGGGTGCGAGGGAACCAGGAAGTGAACCAGTAGCACGCTAGCCCCTACACCCGCTCCACCCGCTCCCCCCCCCCCCCCTTCCCACGGGGGCCCCAAATATGTCCCTAGTGGCCCGGCGCAGGTACAACACCTGCTTGGCCATTTTGAGCCCGTGAACGCTAGCTTCCATGCGCGTGAACGCTAGCTTCCATGCGCGCGCACGCTAGCGAGTTTCTATGTGCACGCATGCTAGCTTCGCTCGGCGACTTAGCGGCTAACGCTCCCACGCTCGGCGAAAGGAAGGAAAAAAAAAACGCCGTTATGTCCGCGAGTAACGCACCGCGCCGTTATTAGAGAGCGCTAACGAGGTTGAGCAGAAAACAATAACGCAATAATAACAATAACGCCAACAACAACAACAACAACAACAACAACAACACAACAACATTATACGTCTTAATCACCAATTACACGCCGTACTGATATTTGATCTGGCGCCGCGTCGGGTTCGCTCCTGTACGCCGCGGCTCGGCTTTGTAATTAGCTCGGCGGATCCCTCGCGGCGTTTGTAATTCCCGTAAGTGAGGTCGGTGTGTACGTCGGCGGCGGCGGCGGCGGCGGCGATGCTAACGCCGAGGGCGCGTTTTGGTTCACAACATGGCCGCCGAGGGAGGGACGGTGGGTGGTGGTGTTGGTGGTGGAGGTGGTGGTGGAGGCATCCGAGGGCACAGAAGACTCCAGATAGCGGGGTCCAGAGGTCAGATGCAGGTAGGAGCAAGGGGAAACGCAAAAAGTCACCTCAGCTACCCTCAAGCCAGCACAACACCAGGAAGTGCTTGGCCATCTTATAGAGTACCTGCTGAGTCCACCACTCATAGGTTACCCAGACTTTGAGAAGCCGTTTGTGCTACACTGCGACGCCTCACAGCAGGGACTCGGTGCAGTACTGTACCGGAGACAACAAGGAAAGTTGGTCGTCATCGGTTATGGGTCGAGAACACTAACTGCCCCAGAGAGAAATTACCACCTACATTCGGGAAAGTTAGAGTTTTTAGCAATGAAGTGGGCAATCTGTGAAAGATTTCAGGAGTACCTGTATTATGCACCCTCATTCGTTGTCTACACTGACAACAATCCGTGAACATATATTTTAACCACAGCAAAGCTTAACGCCACAACACACCGGTGGATTGCTGAGTTCAACTTCTCAATTAAGTATCGGCCTGGGAAAGTCAATGGAGATGCTGATGGCCTGTCACGAATGCCACTCGATATAGATCGCTACATCGGCACATGCTCACAAGAAATGGGGCCAGAGGTAATAACATCTGTCATGCAGGCACTCCAGCTTGAGTCCCAGGAACGTGAACCTTGGATGTGTCCAGTTACCATCAGTGCAGCATGTGCAGAACATGAACAGGTAACATCTCCTGTGGCAGAAATCTCCAAAGAGAACCTAAAGAAAGCACAAGAGGAGGATCCAATCATTTGCCAGGTGCGAGAGTATGTCATGGCAGGACAGTGGCCTCACCTGAGAGGAAGAGACCGGCGTGATGACACCTCTGTGCTGGTAAGGGAGAGAAATAAGTTGTATGTCAGCAAAGATGGTATTGTGACAACCCGCTTAGTCAGAAGGCACGACGCATAGAGAATGTGGGGGGGGGGGAGTCTGTCAACAACAACAACAACAACAACGACGACGTGGTCCGCTCCCCACTCTGCCAGCCCCGGTTTCAAGATGGCCCCCCTCTCCAAAACATCCCCAATCCCCCCCCCCTCTGGACCCGTCTGCCGGGGGCTGCCAGCGACTCAGGCAGCCCGCCACCACTGACCCCCCGCGTGCCAGGAAACTGAGAGGTCCAAGGAATGGAGGAGGAGGAGGATGAGGAGGATGAGGAGGATGAGGACGAGGAGGACGAGGAGGACGAGGAGGAGGGATATATGGCCAGGAGCAGTCCCAGTCTCCCCCGAAACTCCATGTTGGATCTTGGCTCCCTCTCTCTCTCTCTCTGTCTCTCTCTCTCTCTCTCTCTCTCTCTCTCTCTCTCTCTCTCTCTCTCTCTCTCTCTCCGGGTAAACACTTTTTGTGTGTTTTTAATTTAACTCACTAATCACTTGATTAGCGGAGAACCGGAATCGTCCGTCGGTGTTTTCCCACTCAAACGCCTCCGCAGTGAGTTGTTGTAGCTCACTATTGAATCGGAGTCCAGAATGTTCTCAATTACTTGTTCCAATTATTATTATTATTTATTTTTATTGTATTTATTATTTTTCTTTGGAGGTTGTGTGTGAATGACAAACTGACCTCTGGGTCGCTGTTGTATTTTTTGTCCTTGACTCTGACTTCTAATGTGCAATCTAATAAGAAAAAGCTTGCATGCAATTTTTTGTCTTGAGACGGAGAGAGCGAGAGAGACAGGAGGAGGACGTGGGAGAGAAATAAGTTGTATGTCAGCAAAGATGGTATTGTCACAACCCACTTAGTCAGATGGCACGACGCATAGAGAAACTACTGACACCAAGTCTGTTTAGGCTCCGTAGGCGTGCCGTTTATTAGGGGTGGGAATCTCTTGGCACCTCACGATTCGATTCGATTCCGATTCAGAGTTCAACGATTCGATTCTAAACCGATTATCGATGCATCTCGATGCATCTCGATGCAACAATTTTTTTATGTACATTTCCATGCGTGATTTAAAAAAATATGTAAATACTTTACTACTCAGAGGCCACCAGGGGCGCACTATCAAGGAAGCGCAAGAGCGAGACAGACAGTTCACGCCAGGTAACGAGAGCAAAAAAAAAAATACAGGGGTGGGAATCTCTTGGCACCTCACGATTCGATTCCGATTCAGAGGTCAACGATTCGATTCTAAACCGATTATCGATGCATCTCGATGCATCTCGATGCAACTCGATGCAACAATTTTTTTATGTACATTTCCATGCGTGATTTAAAAAAATATGTATATACTTTGCTACTCAGAGGCCACCAGGGGCGCACTATCAAGGAAGCGATACAGAGAGAGGAGACGTGGAAGTTACAAAGATTTTCCCAAAAAAGGATTATTTACCATTATTGACCAAATAATGGTAATGGTTTAGTTTGCTCAGTTTCCTCGTTAGGTCGACTCCCGCGTGCTCGGTTACACTTCCTGTTGACCCGTGTGCTCCGTTACACTTCCTGTTGACCCGTGTGCTCGGTTACACTTCCTGTTCACCCGCGTGCTCCGTTTCACTTCCTGTTCACCCGCGTGCTCCGTTACACTTCCTGTTGACCCGTGTGCTCCGTTATACTTCCTGTTGACCCGTGTGCTCCGTTATACTTCCTGTTGACCCGTGTGCTCCGTTATACTTCCTGTTCACCCGCGTGCGAGTGTGCGAGTGTGTGTGGCAATGTTCACATTGTTCTACTTTTAAGTAATATTGACTCATCTGTATACAGTATATACTATATATCTATTAATGTATTTAGTTCTTACAACAAAAGCACAATTTAACCGTTGTTTGAAGTACTTTGATGATATATACTCTTATTTATATATTAGATTGCACTGTTGCATGGGTCTGTTATGTACATTTTGTGACTTTATTGCCGTGCTTTGGCAATGTACAGTAAATGTATGTTTCCCACGACAATAAAACAGCTTTGAACTGAACTGAACAGAACGACATTTTATTGACTTGAATCAAACTGAACTGAATTGAATTGGATAGAACTGAGTAGAACTGAATTTAACTGAACTGAAATTAATTGAATTGAATTGAATTTAACTGAACTGAATTGAGAGAGGGGGAGAGAGAGAGGGGGGAGAGAAAGGGAGAGAGAGAGAGAGAAAGTGAGTGAGAGAGACAGAGAGACAGCGAGCGAGCAAGAGACACAACAGAGAGAAGACGCGAGAGAGACAGAGAGAGAGAGAGAGAGAGAGAGAGAGAGAGGACGAGGCAGAAGTAGGCCAGCTAGTGAACCCAACAGCGCTAGCAGCGGCGGCGGCGGCGTTGTCGGCGGCAGCGGGATGCCGAGGAGCGAGCGGAGATCAGGTTCCCCCCGGCGGCGGCGGCGGCGTCGTCGTAGCTGCTCCCCCCCCCGCGCGCCACGCCTGCTCCTCACCGCGTCGCCTGTCACATTAGCGCGCCGCTCAAACCGCTCACGTCCCTCCACTCGCTCTATGGCGGCGCCACTTGTTTATTTCTGTATTAATTTATAGCGTTGTTGTTGTTGTTGATAAGACAGAGCAGAGGACAGTGATTGACGGCATTAGGGGTTTTGATCTGGAAAAAAATGAATACGTTGCCGTCTGACAGAGTGGAAACAGGAGCTCTCTCTCTCTCTCCCCCCTTCTCCCCCCCTCTCTCTCTCTCTCTCTCTCTCCCCTCTCTCTCTCTCTCCCTCCCCCTCTCTCTCTCTCTCTCTCTCTCTCTCTCTCTCTCTCTCTCTACACCCTCTCTCTCTCTCTCTCTCTCTCTCTCTCTCTCTCTCTCTCTCTCTCTCTCTCTCTCTCTCTCTCTCTCCTCTCTCTCTCTCTCTCTCTCTCTCTCTCTCCTCTCTCCCCTCTCCTCTCTCTCTCTCTCTCTCCTCCTCCCTCTCCCTTCTCTCCTCTTCTCTCTCTCTCTCTTCTCTCCCTCTCTCTCTCTCTCTCTCTCTCTCTCTTCCCCTCTCTCTCTCTCTCTCTCTCTCTCTCTCTCTCTCTCTCCTTCTCTCTCTCTCTCTCTTCTTCCCTCTCTCTCTCCTCTCTCTCCCTCTCTCTCTCCACTCTCTCTCCCTCTGTCTCTCTCCTCCCTCTCTCTCTCTCTGTCTCTCCCTCTCTCCCTCTCTCCTCTCTCTCTCCTCTCTCTCTCCTCTCTCCTTCCCTCCCTCTCTCTCTCCGTACCCCTCTCTCTCTCTCTCTCTCTCTCTCTCTGTACACCCTCTCTCTCTCTCTCTCTCTCTCTCTCAACATGCCCGTTTATATCAAGTCAGTGAGTCTAAAAGGTGCGCTCGGCGTCGTAGATAAACGGCGCTCATATTAAATAATGAAATGCACACGAACGTACACGATTTGCCGCCTTTTTAAGCGGGCAGATGCCGCGACCGCCCGTGCTGACACTCGAGGGCCCCGCGAGGCACCCGGCGCCACACTTTGACAACCTCCAACCCAACCTCCTCCACTCGTGGGAGAGTCGGGCGCTTCAGATCCCCCACACACTTTCAATGTCTCTCTCTCTCTCTATCTCTCTCCGTCTGTCTTCTTCTCTCTCTCTCTCTCTCTCCCACTCATCCTCTCTCTCTCCTCTTCTCTTGTCTTGTGTAATCCCTGCTCCCCTGTTCATCTCCGCCCGCCCCCCCCCCTTGTCTTTCACCTCCTCACCTCCTCCTCCCCCTCTCCTCCTTCTCCCAAATACATTATCTAAGTGTTAAACTCCCTCCCTACCCTCCCACTCCGTCTCCTCCTCCTAGACTCTCTTTTGTCTCTCCTCCTCCTCCTAATCTCTCCTCCTCCTCCTCCTCTCCTCTCTTCTGTCTCTCCTCCTCCTCCTCCTCGCTCCTCCTCATCCTCGACTCTCTTCTGTCTCTCCTCCTCCTCCTCCTCCTCCTTCCCCTCCTCCTCCTCTTCGTCTCTCCTCCTCTCCTCCTCTCTCTGTCTCTCCTCCTCCTCCTCCTCTCTCTCCTCTCCTCCTCCTCCTCTCTCCTCTCTCTCCTCTCTCCCTCTCCCTCTCCTCTCCTCCCTCCTCTCCCTCCTTCCTCTCCTCTCTTCTGTCTCTCCTCCTCCTCCTCTCTCCTTCTCTCTCCTCATCCTCTCCTTTCTTCTGTCTCTCCTCTCCTCCTCTCTATCCTCATCCTCTCCTTTCTTCTGTCTCTCCCCTCTCCTCTTCCCTCCTCTCCTTCCTCTCCTCCCCTCTCCTCTCTTCTGTCCTCTCCTCCTCCTCCTCTCTCTCCCTCATCCTCTCCTTCTTCTGTCTCTCCTCCTCTCCTCCTCCTCTCTCTTCCTCATCCTCTCTTCTTCTGTCTCTCCCCCTCCTCCTCTTCCTCCTCCTCCTCTCTCCTCCTCCTCCTCTCTTCTCTCTCCTCCTCCTCCTCCTCTCTCCCTCTCTCTTCTCTCCTCTCCTCCTCTCTTCTGTCTCTCCTCCTCCTCCTCCTCTCTCTTATCCTCATCCTCTCCTTTCTTCTGTCTCTCCCCCTTCTCCTCTTCCTCCTCCTCCTCCTCTCTCCCCTCATCCTCTCCTCTTCTTCTCTCCTCCTCCTTCTCTCATCCCTTCCTCTTCTGTCTCTCCCCTCCTCCTCCTCCCCTCCTCTCCTCCCTCCTTCCTCCTCCTCCTCACTCTCTTCTCTCTCCTCCTCCTCCTCCTCTCCCTCTCCTCATCCTCTCCTCTCTTCTGTCTCTCCTCCTCCTCTCCCCTCTCTCTCTCTCTCTCCTCCTCCTCCTCCTCTCTCCCCTCCTCCTCCTCCCTCCTCCTCCTCTCCTCCCTCCTCCTCCTCCCCTCACTCTCTTCTGTCTCTCTCCTCCTCCTCCTCTCACCCTCCTCTCTTCTGTCTCTCCTCCTCCTCCTCTCTCCCCTCCTCCTCCTCACCCTCGACACTCTTCTGTCTCTCCTCCCTCCTCCTCCTCACCCTCAACTCTCTTCTGTCTCTCCTCCCTCCTCCTCCTCCTCCTCTTCCTCCTCTCTCCTCCTGAATACATTATCTCAGAGTGTTAAACTGAGCTTAGCTGCCGGCTCCTCGTCGTCACACCACATCCTATTAGCCACGTTAAATCATTAATGTGACATCGGCCCACACACACACACACACGCGCGCACACACACACACGTGCACACACACACACACACGCACACACACCCGTCACAGAGATGAACCCCGACTCGACGGTACAGATGTGTGCGCGCAAGCAGGGCATTCATGCACACACACACACACACACACACATCACACACATCACACACACACACACAACAACGGGGTGGATTTGCTGGGTGCTGGGTGCTGGAGCCCGTGGAAGTGGAGGAAGTATTCACATGTAAATGTTGTCTCCCCTTACCCACCAGTTTGGCTGCGGCGGTGAGGAGGATAACTGGCGGTCTGATCGCTGGCGAGGAGATACATAGACGCTCCTAGAACTGAACTAACTCCGCCGTCGCGAGAGATTATAAGAGCCTCTGTGTGTGTGTGTGTGTGTGTGCGCGTGTGTGTGTGTGTGTGTGTGTATGCTGGTATGGCAACTGCTTGTGTGTCTATGTATGTGATAATTTATATATGGTTGTGCGTGTTTAGAAGGGTTTAGGGTTATTGTGTGTGTGTGTGTGTGTGTGTGGTGTGTGTGTGTGTGCGTATACCTATGGTTTTGTGTGCTTGTGGGTGTGTGTGTGTGTGTATGTGTAGTTATTCATATATGGTTGTGTACGTTTTTAGAAGCGTACAGGGTTATTGTGTGTGTGTGTGTGTGTGTGTGTGTGTGTGTGTGGTGTGTATGTGTTTTCTTTACATCCCTCTGCCAGTTTCCTCCCCCCTCCCCCCTTAACACGCTGACAATAAGACGGCAAAAATCAAATCAAAGTAAATCAGAATCCTGATTTTCCTTTCTGCTCCCTCCACACACACAAACCTCCTCTCTCTCTGTGTGTGTGTGTGTGTGTGTTTGTGTATGTGTGTGTGTGTGTGTGTGTGTATGGGTGTGTGTGTGTGTGTGTGTGCGTTTTCTTCTTTTGCTTTTATGTCTCTCTCTGTCTCTCTCTGTCTCTCTCCCTCTCTCCAGTTGAAAGGCAGTGCCCCTAATTGATTCTCAGTTCCCGGGATGTTTTACCGCTTCCCCGCGTCGTCGCCGGGGTTACAAAACACGAAAGCGCGCTCCGCAAGCAAGCGCCCCCCTCCTCCACCCACCCCCACCCCCCATTTAGACGACGCCTCCCACCCCATCTGTGCCCATATGTTCAAACAAACCAACCTCCCTCCCCCCTCTCCCTCCCTCCCTCCCTCTCCATCCCTCCCTCCCTCCCTCCCCCCTCGCAGGAGTAAAGCGGCGGTCCCGGCCTCGCACGGGGCGGCGATTCTGCGCGCTTTCGACCCGCCGAGAGAATATATACGACAGCGGTGACGCCGTTGGCATCGACGTCGTGGGCAGGCGGTCGACTCCTGAGGGAGGGGGTGTGACGGGGAGGGGGGGGGGGGGGGGGGGGAAGTGGAAGGCTGGTGTTGCCTTCGGGAGGGGTGGGGGGGGGCGTGTGCATTTTTCAACAGTAGCCTGAAGGGGACATTTAAAAAGCAAAAGANNNNCAATATGCCATTAGTGTATATCTGTGTGGACATCATGGAAGCAATGAGCCATTATGCGTGTGTGTGTGCAGCACATATCTGAGTGTGTGTGTGTGTGTGTGTGTGTGTGTGAACACACAGCACACCTGCTGCAGTTCCTTGCAGTCTCTTGTGTGTCCAAGTTTGATCAGAGATATAAAACATCTCTCTCTAAATATACAGAATATACAAACGCCTCTCCCTCTCTCTCTCTATGTTTGTCTCTCTCTCTCTCTCACACTGCCTCTCTCTTTCTTTGTATGTCTCTCTCTCTGTCTCTCTCTGTCTCTCTCCCTCTCTCCAGTTGAAAGGCAGTGCCCCTAATTGATTCTCAGTTCCCGGGATGTTTTACCGCTTCCCCGCGTCGTCGCCGGGGTTACAAAACACGAAAGCGCGCTCCGCAAGCAAGCGCCCCCCTCCTCCACCCACCCCCACCCACCCCCCCCCCATTTAGACGACGCCTCCCACCCCATCTGTGCCCATATGTTCAAACAAACCAACCTCCCTCCCCCCTCTCCCTCCCTCCCTCCCTCTCCATCCCTCCCTCCCTCCCTCCCCCCTCGCAGGAGTAAAGCGGCGGTCCCGGCCTCGCACGGGGCGGCGATTCTGCGCGCTTTCGACCCGCCGAGAGATAATACGAGCGGTACACTGGCAACACACACACACACACACAGGTTATTTTGAAACACACACACACACACACACACACACACACACACACACACACACACACTGCATGTGTCGTTTCTCCATACATCCATCCATCCATCCATACATAGTGTACATCCAACCACCAAATGCTCGTGTTCCTAATTTTAGTTTTTACGCACGGTATCGGCGCCGGAGGTGGTGGTGATGGTGGTGGCGGTGGCGGTGGCGGTGGTGGTGATGGTGCGTTCAAGTGTGTTTGCATGCGTGCGTGGGAAAAAATCAGGAGACGGAGGCGGCGGGGGATCTTGAGGGAACACATTGCCGTCTTTATTAGAGCCTTGGCGGGCGGTAATACTGAAAAAGTGAACTGGGAACAGACTGCGGGCCCCAGCGGCCCAACCACCCAATCGCTGTTGTCGTTTTCATGTCATTTATTTTTTTTGTTTCATATTAATTTTATTTTTTTTTAAAGAGTTTGGACTCCTGCTTTTTTTTTTTTTTTTTTGTGGCATGGATAAAACATCGATAAAAGAGACAAAAGGGAGAGAGAGAGAGAGAGAGAGATAAAGAGAGAGAGAGAGAGAGAAAAAAGAGAAATATACAACTTATATTACACTGTGTTATGAACAAAATATAAATCTATAGCTCTATGTTATATTTACATAATTATCTTTCTCCATTTTTCAAGTTGAGATGGTGAAATAAGTCTTTTTTTTACTTTTTCATGATTACTTTGAGTTGAGCTCCAACATGACTTTGATTGTCTTAAATATTTTTTTTTTTTGTCATAATCATCATGTTCATCATTGTCGTGAAAAAGGGACAGACCTTGCCAGCAGGGATGATGATTAAAAGTCCCCCCCCCACACACACATCTTCAAAATGGACTAATCCATGTAGTAAACCTTTCTCCAGCATAGAGGGTCAAACCATCGACGTGAAAACAGAGGGGTGGCCGAAGCGACAGTGTGATTGTAAACAAGGGGACCGCCGTGTCTCAGCATCTTGTGGAGAACTCAAACAAAGATATAGATAGATAGTGAGATAGATAGTGAGATAGATAGATAGACTGATATAGAGATAGATAGATAGATAGATATGGATGGATAAGATAGGATAGATAGATAGAGATGAGAAAGTATGAGACGCGAGAGTGATAGAGAGATATGTCACACAACAGAGAGAGAGAGAGATGCATGGCGATAGATGGAGAGATGGACAGAGCGATATAAAGAAAGGAGAGATCGAATGATAGATAGATAGATAGATAGATAGATAGATAGATAAAGAGATGGCCGCGGGGGTCTCGGATGGCGGGCAGAACATCGGGGACAGAACAGCTGGATTTTCCTTCGTCCTTCCGTCGGCTAAAAACGCGGTTTTATATACATGTGTGGGAAGGACCATTAGAACAGCATGGAGGTATAATATCTCTCCTCTTCATCACGATTTGATCGAAGTGTTATCTTGAATGTGCACGTGTGTGTGTGTGTGTGTGTGTGTCGTGTGCACGTGTGTGTGTTCGTGTGTGTGTGTGTGTGTGTGTGTGGGCATAAATTAAGTGCACGTTTCTGTGTCGTGAGGTACGGGTGCACGCATGCACTTCTCGCATGTGTGGAAGTAAATAGGGGATATGCTGTGTGTGTGTGTGTGTGGTGTGTGTGTGTGTCGGTGTGTGTGTCGGTGTGTGTGTCGGTGTGTGTGTGTTGTGTGTGTGTGTCCACAGATGTTCCACCGCGTCCTTCGGAGACGACCAGTAAACTGGGGGAATTTGTTCGGATCGGAAATAAAAAACCCACCAAAAAAATGTTTTTTTTCAATGGATCAAAAAATAAAATAAAATGAAAATGTGAGGGAAGTTCACATTATACACTATAATAATAATAACCATTACAAATAAAATAATAATAACAATAATAATATAATAATAACAATAATAATAATACAAAACAAATAGTCTTCTTTCTGTACGGATGGAGTCAGAGGGTTTGGGTTAAGTCTCGGACGGGTGCGTTGGGTTTGTGAGGTGGGCCGTCCCCTTTTTTTTTTTTTTTTTTTTTTTACAAAAACAGCCCAGCTCCTGCCATCCTAACTCCACCCACACACACACACACACACAAGCCCGAGGGTTAATATAAAACAAACGCATCCAAAAAAAACGAGGGGGGGGGGGGGGGAACAGAGTTTAAAACAAGGTACGCTGGACGACGTTTGTTTGCATCTAAATATCTACCCGCTAAAATAGAATAATGTTTCTTTAAGCGTTATAACTTCGTGCGGTCATAAAAAAAAAAACCAGGCGAAGAGGAAAGAAAATAAATTATACTGTACATAACTTACTAAACTCAGGAAATGTTGACCATTCTTATAATTATTGTTAATAATATTAGACTAGAGGCAGTTTTGAATTAAAGAGACAACAACGAAAAAAACAATTTTCAAATAGACCTCGTAAGTGACCTCATCACCACCGCCCATATATGGCAGTAGAAGCACTTCCTCCAGCAACACGCTAGCGTAACTCGCAGACATAAAAACGGTCGTTATGGTCGCAAAAATTCGGAATTCGTTCTGAAACGGTCGCCAGGGCTGCTGTTAGCAAAATCCCAAATTTGACTCGAAACGGTGACAGAAAGAGAATTAGAATGAGAAATACACACAAACCAAAAAAAATATCGCATTCGTTTTGAGACAGACCTCCGAAGACGTTCCTCCGTCAGAGGAAGGGCGCGGGCCGGACCATGACGTCACTTACGAGGTCATTGCAAACAGAAACACTGATTGGCTGACGTCACCTAAGCTCCGCCCACAGAAGACAGCAGAAACGATGTTTGATTGGAAGCAGCGAGAAAATCACGTCGGAAAAAACCGGAAACAAAAGCGTGCGCGTTGTGTGTGTGTGTGCGTGTGAGCGTGCGTGTGTGTGTGTGTGTGTGTGTGTGTGTGTGTGTGTGTGCGTGAGGAAAATACACAAGGGCCCAGCAACAAGAAACTCAAGTTTGGTTTCGGGGGAGGGGGGGGGGGGGGGCGGGGGAAATGTGCGTAAAACGCTCGTAAAATACCGAACTTAAACAGCACGCGGGAACGCACGGTGACACAAAGTGACCGGTGATCGGGTGTTTCCGTCGGGAAAAGTGTTTCCGATGTGTTTTTAGACGTGGATTGTCTTTCTTTCAGCGAGGAACACCACCCCCCCCCCCCCCCCTGCTCAAAGTGGAAAAGTCCCGGCTGAGCAACAAGGACACAGCACAGGACCTTCCTTGGACTGTTCCAACGGAAAAAAAAGGGAGAGGTCGCAAAAAAAAACAAAGAGATAAACTGCGAGGGAACGAGCTGTTCGTTTTTTTGTCGTTGAAAATAGTTTGTCTTTCAGGTGCTTAACAGCCAATAAATCAGTTTTTTTTTTTCAGTTATTATTCAAACTTGTAGCACAAAAAAAACAACAAATCACATTCACAAGCCACTTACTGGCACCGTGTACCTGAGTGAGAATATTATATAACCAAGAACGGGGGGGAAAACAAAAAAGCATTTTCGATTTTTTTCCCCGTTTGTTTGTAAATCTCAAAAGTGTCTCTCGATATAATAAACAGGTCCACCAAAATCGTCGTACGTTCGTCGATGATGTCGTCGTCGTCGTCGCCGCCGCCGCCGCCGTCGTGTTCCGTCCGGAAAAAAGTCTAGAAGTGTGTGTGATATTTGTGTCTTCTCGTCTTCTCCGCGTTAGTACTCTCCGGCCGCTCGACTCAGTACCGTACTTCTCGGAGTACTTTTGTCTCACTTTAAGCGAAGGGAACTGGGTTAAAGAAAAAGTTACTCGGCGAGGCTTTCGGAGCCAGCCTCGTTGACTCCGCCCCTCTCCGCGGTAACAGTCAGTGTGAGTGACAGGTCCTGTGCTTTCGTTTGATTGGTTCGGATGCTGGTATCAAGAAGGCAGTAGGAAGGGAACGGGGTGGGGTTTGGCTCTACTCAAAGAGTCCCGATTCGCTGGGAAAAAAACTTCGGGGTTGAGGGGGGGGGGAGAGAGTAAGTGGGGATTGGCTAAAAGATAATAAGCGCCCTGCTTCCTGATTGGACGAGGAGCCGCCTGAGCTCCTCCTCCTCCTCCTCCGCCGCCGCCTCATTGGTTGATGTGGTTCTCGCTGTCGCTGGCGTAGTCGGCGTCCTCGTCCTCGTAGTCGAAGTCGTCGTAGGCGTCGCCGTTGCTGTTGTCCAGCCGCAGCTCCTCCTCCTTGATGCGGGGCCCCTCCTCGTGCCCGGCCCCCGCCCCCGCCGCCACCTTGAGGCCCGGCAGGTAGGCCCCGCCCCCGCCGCCGGCCCCGCCCCCGCCCCCGTGGTGGTGCAGGGCGGTGGCGTTGGGCTCGGGGCTGCTGGACATGCTGGAGTGCTCCGAGGGCATCTGCGGGGACGGCAGGCCGGCCAGGGAGAGGGGCCCGCCCGGGTAGACCACGCCCGCCGCCGAGGAGAAGGGAAGCTGACTCTGCTGCCTGCAGGGGGGAGGAGGGGGGGAGAGAGGGGAGGTGCAGAGAGAGAGAGTCTCTCTCTTT